>DWPA01005872.1:0-11431 GCA_018251375.1 Calpodes ethlius
AAACGAACAATATATCGCACAGACCGACCGCGCCACAGAATGGCAAAAAAGTGAATGAGCCCCAGCTACTGTTGATGTTCGCTTTTATAACCTTCTTCCCACCACTACCCTCGTATCTTCCACCACGGCCTTTCCTAGCAGGAGACCGTCCTCGGAATCCTTCATCATCAACTTTCGCGGTCTGTATCCAGAATTGGCATAGAGGGCAAGGAACTCTCTTCGTTCGCAGTGGGGGCGATCAGTCCTGAGAGTCTCTGAATCCCGGAAGGGCCTGGTTGCGGCTCGACCTCTTCTACAGGTTGCTCAACATCAGGAAGCAGGTCGACACCAGGAGGTAACTCCTCTCCTTCAGGGTCTGCGTCTGTAACAAGGAAATTCAACCACAAGTACCTTTTCGTGCTCTAGATCTACAGTGGTAACGATGACGGCAACGTTATTACAAGCTTGGCCATCACCTGATCACTTAACACTCTCACTTTAGGACGACTAACCATCAAAGTAAAGTTTTCAAGCACACTAGTTTAAGGGACATTTTCTAAGTTAGTCCATCACCTGTCCCAAACCAAGGAACTCGAACACCTAAGATAACTTATCTGATGCACTCCAAGATAAACAGTTATCCCAGGCTCAGAGTCTCCCCTGGGAAAACCTGTCCGATGCACTCCAAGACACGATTAACCCAAGCCCAAAACTCTCTACAAGATAACCACTGTCCGATGCACTCCAAGACAGCTGGATGTTCTCGACCCAAAGTCTCCCCTAGGATAACTACTGTCCGATGCACTCCAAGACATAAAGTTATCCCCGGCCCAGAGACTCAGCTCCTAAAGTAGCATGTCTGATGCACTCCAAGACAAATGCTAACCCCGTCACAATTAATTCAACTTCGCTCTGTTTTAAAGTCTCAATGAAGTCTCGAAAACAATCTTAAAATACAAGCAATATAAAGTGAAAACTCACCATCGAAAAATGCAGAACACACATCGGGAGTCCATTCTAACGGAACCATATATTCCGCAGCCGCTTGGGTCGACTTGCCATATGAGCCAGCTAACAGCTGCAACTCATATCGACCGTGTGGAAGTATCTTCATCACTCGATATGGTCCTCGCATACACGAGTCTAGTTTCCCGGTTGACTGCGCCTGTTTACGAACAAAGACTAAGGAACGTAACTCATAAGTGTGAGGTGGCTTACGTCTCTGGTTAACGTAGGCATCCTGACGAGCCTGATTGGCACGAAGGTGTTCCGACGCCCTCTGTCGACTCATCTCACGAAGGGCTTCCTGATTACCGCTGGAGCCTTCAATAGTTACGTCCCGTATCAAACTGCGTATGAGCGGTGTGGCGGCTTCAATCCCTATTAGCAAATTCAAGGCAGAGTATTGCGTCGTCTTGTGTTTTGTTATGTTTAAGGTCAGTTGTAGCTTCCACATTACCGCTGGCCATTTCTGCTGCCGGTGATTACACTCGATGCGGATCATGTTGAGAACGGTACGGCAATAACGCTCCACTTGTCCATTGGATTGGTGCATCTCGGGTGTTATAAAGTGAGTGTCGCATCCCATATCCTTGACCCAATTAAGAAAATCAATGCTTTGAAACATGCGTCCTCTGTCGGCAATGATCAATTTCGGAGTTCCAAAGAGAGAGATCATGTTCGTAAAGTGTTGCTTCAGTTCGTCACTATCCTGTCTGTGCATTGGATATAACAAACAGAATTTAGAAAACGCGTCTATAATAATAAGTACGTGACGGTAACCATCAGTTTCTGGCAGAGGGCCTAAAGTATCCATATGCACAGTTTCAAAAGGTGCATCTGGTTTTTCCCAAGAATGAATTGGCTGTAAAGGAGCCCGAGCTACTTTTTTATGGGAGAGACAAACTAAGCAATGAGAAATATACTTTTGTGCGAATGTTCTCAGCCCCGGAAACCAAAAGTGTTTTGTAATTAGATCTACTGTTTTATCAACCCCGTGATGATCGTGTTCATCATGAAAAATGCGCATAAGGCTAAGCCTATGACCTTTTGGAATAAAGCAACAAAGTTTAGGATTTTCACCAGTAGGAGTAAGCTTGACATAAAGGATATCGTTTTTAACAATATATCGAGTAGGGTCTAACTGTCCATCCGCCAATTTCTGTCTTAAGGACTGCGTCTCCTCATCGGCCGCCTGAGCAACTTGTGCCCAGTTTAGTGGCTTTTGAACGGTACATATGTTAACCGGATTTCGGCTAAGGTAGTCCGCGTGGGACAGAAGACAACCTTTTCTGTAATCAAGGTTAAAATCAAAGTCTTGGAGGTATACCCACCACCGGGCCACCCTGGGCAACAGGTCCTTCTTACGCTGAGTAAGTTTTAACACGTTGCAGTCTGTAACCACAGTGAAGGGTACACCCACAAGATAGTGCCTAAAATGCTCGAGAGCCTTCACCACTGCCAAGGTCTCAAGCTCGTACGAGTGGTACCTACTCTCAGCCCCTTGGGTGAGCCTGCTGAAGTAAGATACCACCCGTTTGCGGTTTCCCTCATGTATTTGCATCAAGACAGCTCCGTAACCAATAGAACTCGCGTCCGTGTGTAATTCTATTGGCAACGAAGGGTCATAGATAGCAAGTACTGGCTCGCTTGTAAGACAATCTATAAAGTACTGACGAGCGGCTTGTTGTTCAGTACCCCAATGAAAATTGACTCCCTTCTTGGTCAGTGCCGCTATACAAGAAGCTTTTTGGGCGAATCCAGCGATATATCGCCTAAAATAACTAGCCAACCCCAAAAATTGTCGCACCTGCTTGACATTTTTTGGTTCAGCGGAGTCGATTAAAGCTCGCACTTTCTCACGACTCGGTCTAACCTGACCCCGACTAATTGTGCGACCCAAGTATTCTACATTGGTAGTCAAAAATGAGCATTTCTTTAGATTGACTGAAAAACCAGCCCTTGTCAACGTGTCAAGTACCCTTCTAAGTAAAATTAAGCCCTGATCGATGGTTTTGCTCATAATTAGAACGTCATCGATGTACACAAGAATGTCCCCAGAATGTATGAACTCGCGAAGGGTTTTAGAGATGATGCGCTGATAAACTACTGGTGCATTCGCCAAACCGTAAGGCATTTTTCGATACTGATAATGTCCCTCCGGTGTGACGAACGCCGTAAGTGGAATTGATTCAGGATCCAGAGGAATCTGGTGAAAGCCGGTTGCCATATCTAAGGATGTAAAATATTTGTTATTACCTAAACGATCTAAGCAATCGTCTATACGAGGCAACGGAAATCTGTCTTTGATGGTAATCTCGTTAAGTTTTCGATAGTCCACGCACATCCTGTCCGATCCGTCTTTCTTTTTGACGAGCAGGATGGGACTCGCGTAGTCAGACTCAGATTCTTCTATTATGCGTTTGTCAAGCAAGTCTTTTATTATGTCGCGAACACGAAGTGTTTCAGCGTGTGATAGATGATATGGTCGGTAATACACAGGATTGCTGTTTTTGACTTTAATTGACATATGCCCTGTGGTTACAGTTGAAGTAGCCGTCCCGGTAATGAAGTATTGAGAGAATTCACCAATTATCCCAAGTAATTTGTCTAAATTATTGTCTCTCAAAGGTGTATTAATTGGTGTTGAAGTCTCAGATTGAACATTCATCACCGTCTTCACATTGTCAATTACTCTCGTGAGTAACTGGCAACAAACGAACAAATCTACTTCAAGAGTCAGACCGTCAAACACAATTGGTAACGTAACGTAAAAAGTGCTTTCAATTTCTTGACTACCTAAGCCTTTTAAAATCCGAAATGTAGGCGTACGCGAACATTTAAAATATTTCAACAATGATGCCGATATTAACGAAACCGAAGAACCGCTATCAATCAGAACGTCAACGGGTACGTTCTGTATTACAGCCGCTATGACATCCTTGGCTGGACCGGTTCGTTGCAAAAATTTACACCGTTCTTGCTCGTAGCTTCCGCACGTTGCTTAACAAAACAAGTGTCAGCTCTGTGTCCCGGTCTCCTACAGTATGTACATAGGTCAGGTCTAAATGATACAAATGCAGGTGCTGGCAACTTAGCCCCCTCACTATTCAATAAACTTTCTGATGATTGTTCGACTCTGGGTTTCTTATTACATGAAGTCTGCCTATGCCCTAACTGGCCGCAGGAATAGCACCTAATATCACTGAGGTTGTGTTTACGCGAATATTCCACGGGACGTTTACTGGTCGTAGCGTTTCGCAAATCGGGGCGTGACAATGACTGTTTGGCAATGTTGCTGGTACTAGCTTTAATGTAGATAGAAAAGAATTCGACTAAATTATTCGGTAACAGTTTGGCATTCGTTGCCGAAGCCCTGATATTCGGATCAGTGATACCGCGAATTATTATAGCCGATATAAGCTCATCACTAAGCCCTTGCACGATACGTAAGCGAAGTAACGACCGACGGACATATTCTGCATATGTTGGATAGTTATCAGAGTTTTTTGTCATAACTTCGAACAATATACCCGCAAAGTCCGGTACTTTAGGACATAGAGGTTGAAACTCTTTCTTAAAATTTGTTCAACTACGATCACTGGAGACCCATTCGTTGAGCCAAGATTTCGCATCCCCTAGCAGACAATTCCCTATGCGCGAAAGGCATTCAAAATCGGTCCAATTGTTCAAAACTTTTGCGCGATCTACTTCTAGACACCAATCATCAAAGTTATGTATATTTGGGTCGAAGTTTGAAATATAGTAATGCTGAGATGATTTGCCTGCTGTACTAATTGAACGAATGGCACTAACAATGCAATCAGTGACACTAGCCTGTACTGCCGCTGATGGTACACCTGCGTCCCTTACATCATGACCTGTGGGTTGTATCAGCGGTGTATTGGAACGAGGTCGCGAACTGCGGCGGAGGTCACGATCACGAATTGTTGTTTCATGTTGAGTTAAGGGCGGAGGTGAAACTGAACGGCGTCCTAATGATGATAGTTGACGCGCTCTATGGGATGCACGACCATCAAAAATACGAGACCTATCACGCTCACACAATGGCGTTCGCAACTCTCGCGATGCTTGCCTACCGCGGACACCAGCTGCAGGTGTCAAATCTTTGTCCAGGCGTTCGCGCGAGTGCGCTAATGTACGACCTGAGGATGGACCCGGCAAGGGTGAAGCCCTAGTTTTCTCCTCTAACGCCTTGAGTCGAGACATCATCGCCTTCATTTCAAGCTTCAGCATTTCGTTCTCGCTGAGAGATTGTTCGCGGGACCTATCAACCGGACTATCGCGGCGACCACTACGCGAATAACTATCACGACCACTGCGACTACAGTTAGACTCACGTTCAGACATTTTCGAACACACGAAAGAAAAGAAGAAAAAAAAAAGAAAAAGAAGAAGAGAGAAAAAAAATATATACCCAGACTAACTAGGATCAAACAGACTTACCCGATAAAGATTTACACACAACACACAACTTTTAATTGAACTTATTCACTTACACAAATGCCCTTGAGCACAACAAATAAACGTACATGTGAGTAGTCAAAAAAAAAACTAGCAATAGGCCGAGCTGAAATGGGCTAATAAGTAAGAATCCCACTTCTGATCTAGGAAATGAGAATCGGAATAGATTTAAAAAATAAAATAAAAGAAAGCAATATTACACACGTCTCAACAATCAATTTAATTAATTTAAAGAAACATACTCAAACAATTCGACAATTTTAGCTAATGAATGCAAAATAACTCTAATCGAACTTAATTAATAAATCTGAATCTAACAACAGGACACTGACAAGCATAACGACAACCTATTAGAAAAAAAAAAATACAAACGAACAATATATCGCACAGACCGACCGCGCCACAGAATGGCAAAAAAGTGAATGAGCCCCAGCTACTGTTGATGATCGCTTTTATAACCTTCTTCCCACCACTACCCTCGTATCTTCCAACAATATATATATATATATATATATTTATTTATATGTGTATTCATATATTATCATATGTATGTAGGATTACTTATGTATTTTGTTTTTATAATATAAAATATACCGCTTTTCGCGTTTATCTGCTTGACCTAAAACTTTAGCTGGTAGACAATGCGTTATGCATTAAGCTCGTCTATTGTACCGTATTTTTTATTGTGGTTAATAAAGTTTAAATAAATAAATAATTCGTACATCTTGCTGCCTCGGCCATTTATTCGAGCCACAGATTATTTTAATTGCATATTTAGTGTGTACGTAGACACCACGCGTATTAAACAGTCTAAACAAGATTTAATTATTAGTTTAGTTCAATCAATCAATTTCAGTTATACCTACTCGTATTATTTCAACAATCAACACCAACAACATCATCATAAATATCATATCAAACAAGAAGTGTAGAGTCAAGCAAACATCTTCTTTTTGGTCGTTCGAGCCGGATGATTAGTAATCAGTAGCTTCGCGAGTTGATCCAAGCAAGTGTTGAACCATTGGATTGCAGTACATTGGAATCCAGGCATATCAATTCAAGTGAGATCTTTCCTTTTACTGAACAAATATGGAGGGTGTATTAATCAGCATGTATAACACAGCAGCAGTTAGCTGGAGCTCTGGAGCAGTTTTACTCCAATTTAAAAAGGAAAAAATGGGAATTTGATGATATTTTACGTACATCGCAATCTCGTTGGTCGGTTATAGATTTGATTCATTTAAAAGTCGATAGTGAACTAGAGTATAAGCATCACGAGTACGATAACTCATTTTATCATTATGAGAGCATTTATGAAAACATAAAAAGGCTATAATAAAATGATGTGGGCCGCGAATCAGTGGTAAATTCCAACAATGGATGTTCTTCAAGGATCTCTTCACGGAGACCAGCCATAACAACCCATCATTATTGAATGCCCTGAAGATGCAGGTCCTGAGAGGTGAAATTCACGGGGAATCCGAGAGACTGGTTCAATATCTACAGATCAGCTCAGGTAACTATGTCACGTGCTGGGAAATATTTAACAATAAGTATAACAACATGAAACTGTACATTACAGCAATCATGAGTATTCCGGTGTTACAACAACCGTCGCTTGAACATATCAAACGGATCCACGACATATCCCTAGAGTCGCTAAATGCTATGAGGAATCTGGGCGTGGGCATCGGTACATGGGATCCACTTCCAGTCCATATTTTAAGTCAAAATTTGGATTCGGATACCCACAATGAGTACATATCATCATTAAAACGGTCTCGTGATTTGCCATCGCTGAAAGATTTTTTCGACTTTCTAGAAAGTAAGTTTACAGCTTTAGAGACTTCTTGTAAACAGCAATAAAACCGGATGTCGAAGTCATATCATTATAATAATAACAATCATTCAGCGAAAAATCTAAATTATTACGGCAAATCAAACTACAGGAAACCTCCTTTTTTTACAAACATTCGCTTCAAATAACAAAGTTACGAAACCTACGTTCGGACAATATAGCAAATCCGCAAAAAAAATCATCAGGGTAAAAATGTTTTTCCCATAAACGTTGTCGTGAATGCAACGAAAATCACAATTCAATATTACACGAAGCATTTAAATAATTTACGCTGACATCGAATGACGCGCCCGCTTGCAACGTGAAACCCGAGCAGGCGCATGGCAATACACATGTGTCGCTGCAGGGTGAAGCTCACGATGGTTCATTGCATGTGTGCACGTTTGGATCCGGGTTCCCATACGTCACTGATATTATAGAAGGCGGCACAGGGCTTGGGATTGCGCAGAAGGCGGTTCGCGGCGCGATTACGGATATCGGAGATCAAGAGAACAACTGTAAAAGCGTTGTTACACTTAAATGTCTGTCGTATTATGAAGATTTTTGCCTCGAGAGTGAAGCATTAATTATAAAAACATTATTGAAAAATTTACTAAATTATATATTCCTTAAGCCTAATTGGATATTTTTAGACAATATATCTCTAGCAGAACCGAATTTTAACATCTGTAGTTCACTGGATCTTCTGTTAGGAGCAGACGAATATAGCAATATCTTATTAGAATAAATATTTAGAGCAGGACCGCACTTATCGATTGCACAAAAAATGCGCTTCGGTAGGATATTGAGCGGGAGTGTAGAGTGAACATTACAATGCAATGTCATTTTAAATAATAACGATGAAATACAACAGTATTTTTTAAAGATTTTATAAAAATACTACATCGTACATCGCCCACAAGGTCGATACGTAGTACGTATACCTCTCAAACCGAACGTAGAATAAGATTTAGGTTTATCACGTAACAAAGCTATTACCTAATTTAAACAGTCAGAGAGAAAATTTTATAATTAAAATCAGATTAGTAGCGAGTATAAACAGTTCATCAATGAATATTTATCGTTAAATCATATGACATCACCTGACGGTAATGTGACGTAGAGTTATTATTTACCTCACCATTGCGTGGTACGTGTACTCGCGTACTCGAGTACTACAAAGCTACGTGTAGTATTCAATGCATCGGTGAAGACGACAACAGGATTCAGTTTGAATGATTTAATGGAGAGTGGTCCGAATATACAACAAGTACTTCAAACTCTTCTTATCAAGTGGAGACAATCGAGATACGGTTTTACTTTAGATATAGAAAAAAAGTTTCGACAGGTTACATCAAGACCACCACAAATATGAAAAAATAATATGGCGAGACTCACCTTTAGAGATGTTAAAGGAATATCAATTTTCTACAGTTACATACGGCATGAAGGCCACGCCCTTCCTTGCAATGATGGCTTTACGACAGCTTGCGAGTGATGAAAAAGCAAGATACATAGAGAGTTCAGCGCCTCAGGTCATAGAATCGTCAATTTTCATGGATGATCTCGTACATGGATGCCATTCTATTGAGACAGCAAATCGACTTATCCCGGATCTTATTAATCTTCTTAAATCTGATAGATTTAATCTCAGAAAGTGGAAATCGAATAGTCATGAGGCATTAAACTTGGTCGATAGCAATCAAGAGCAAGTTAACTATGATTTTAAACAAGCAGAATCTTTGAAGACGTTAGGACTCAGTTGGAATCCGCAGCATGATACATTCAGTTTCACATCAAAAATAGATTTTTGTCAATAAGCGAATACTCCTGTCTGATATTTCGAAACTATTTGATCCGTTGGGCTGGTAATCTCCTATTTCAACAAAAATAAAGAGTTTATCTCAACAGGTATGGGAATTAACATTACTGTGGGATGATCCTTTACCTGATAACATACACAAGGAAAGGATTAAAATGAAGGATGAAATTCATCAAATAAATCAATTTAGTATACAAAGATGTTTGAAAGCAACGGAACAAAGCGTTATTGAACTTCATGGATTATCGGACGCATCAATGAAAGCTTACGCTTGCTTTGTATATTGCAAGGTGAAGTGAGGCAATCATTCATCAGTTATTATGGTCGCAGGGAAAGCGAGGTTGGTACCTAATAGCAAAAGCTTTACTCTACCAAAATTAGAATTATGTGGAGCATTACTACTTACCAAGTTGATGGCTAAAATCAAGGAATGTCTCAACGGTTATCAGATCGACATAAATTGCTGGGTAGATTCTATGGCAGTGTTAGAATGGATAAACGGTGTCCCAGAGCATTGAAAGCCATTTGTAACCAACAGAATTAAGCAAATCACACAAGTCGTTGAACCTGCCAGCTGGAGGTATGTTAAATAATAGAATAATGCTAAGATAGGTTGGGATGAGGAACTGCCTGTTGAATTAAATAACCAGTGGATAAGCTTTGCCAATAGCTTTATTGAAATGTGATGCATAATAACAAAAAGGCATATCAATGTAAAAGGTGCCAGGCAAATAGAGTTAATAGGATTCGCTGATGCTTCCTCCAAAGGCTATGGTTGCTGTTTGTATGTCAGAGCTATTTCCGCTGATGGTACAATTAATGTAAATTTGCTTTGTTCCAATACTAGAGTCAATTCGACTAACAATGATTTAACTACTCCGCGCAGGGAATTTAATAGCGCTTTATTATTGGCTAAAAGAGTGTATAATACATGAATGTCACAGTGTAATATTTTACATGTTTATTTATATCTTGATTCGCAGATCGTGTTGGCGTGGCTTAACATGGAACCAGTGAAGTTAATGCCGTATGTTGCAAACAGAGTAATAAAAATAAAAGATCTTACTAAGGACTGGTCTTGGTTCTATGTTAAGACCACGGACAACCCCGCGAACTGTTTGTCGAGAGGTATGGGGCCTCAGGCCTTGCAAGATTATGACTTATGGTGGTATGGCCCACGCTTTTTGCATTAACAACAATTTCAACAATACAGTATTATACTGTAAGCCATGAGACTTCACCTTAGGTAAAGTTACCTGATGTAAAGAAACAATCTCGTGATGTTTGTAATGCATTGACGCATCCTATTGATGACTTAAAGGTATTTAGACAATATTCTGACATTAATAAATTGAAGCGAGTTATAGCTTACATAATGAGGTTCATAAAAACTGTAAAACTAAGGATATCACTAGCAGACACTCTGGTGAGTTTATGCCAGACGAATTAGAAACTTCTTTAATTGCAATAGTTAAATATGATCAAAAAAGGCATTATGCCATTGATATAATTTGGCTTAAATCCAATAAACCAATTAAAGGGCCACTTTCACAATTAAGTCCCTTCTTAGATAGTGACGACGTATTGAGAGTTGGCGGCAGACTTCAGAATTCAGATCTCTCATTCTCACAAAGACATCCAATTATTCTTGCTAAGGCGACTCATATAACTAGCCTCATTATTTGGAATGAGCACTCCTCAAGGCTCTGGGTAAAGTCTTTGAACGTGTTATAAACACACGATTAAAAGACCACTTACTACTGACGGATAAGACAAAAACTCAATTAATAATCCCGAATCAATTCGGCTTTCGTCCGGGTCACTCATGTCCCCAACAGGTCCACCGCATCACAGAATATATTTTGAGCGGTTTTTATCCAAGACGCGAAAATGTCGCAAAAGCATTCGACAAAGTCTGGCACGCAGGCCTAGTCTACAAGCTTTACAATGCAGGTCTTCCAGATCGACTAGTTAGCATAGTGGCTTCCTACTTACAAGATAGATCGTTTAGGTATCGTCACGAGGGTATTCTATCCTCGTCCTACCCAATCGCGGCCGAAGTCCCTCAGGGCTCCGTTCTTGCCCCGTTACTCTTCATATCGTACTCTAACGATATACCCATCCCAACCAACGGTGTCCAATTATCATTATTCGCGGACGACACGGCTCTTTACTATAAAGACCGTTGGCCGTCCCGCATATACCGCAAGATCCAACATTCGGTTAACGAGTTAGGAGCCTGGTTCACAAAATGGCGTATCGAAGTCAACGCGGAGAAAAGCTCCGCGGTGTACTTCAGACACAAAAAG
>DWPA01005873.1:0-11430 GCA_018251375.1 Calpodes ethlius
GAAACAGCAGGGGTGAAATTTTGTGGGTCGCTTTGTTGGCGATCGTAAAAAACACGCCACCACCCGCAGTGCTTGGGGTCAGTTAATGCAACGAACGCTCGGGGCATAAGCTTTTGCGCAATGGCACCCTACTGTAGATCGTTTCCTAATGGTTTTATTTCATTATGATACCTGAGAAATTGCTACCACTGATGTTACTAAGTTTATTTGAGATATGCCTAACACGATAAATGTCCTTTTATAAAATACAGGTGCTGGAGAGTTAATAGAGAAATCGGATGGCTTTAATCTACGACCATTTACGATAATACGGGCCTTCTTTATCGGTGGTTACCATACAGATTCTCAATCGGGACAATAGGATGTAGTTTTATGGATAGCAAAAATAAGTATTCCTTTTATTGACACAGACAGGGAGATTCTCGAATTTTTATTTTTAATTAATAACACGTCTAAATATACTTTGTAATAACTGTTTGGAGTCAATTCATCCGTTTAATGTTAAAACAAGAAATTCTTCCGTTTTACCAAGGTTAAAATCATAGAAAATGTATAATAGCCGGTTCCTATGAATGTCCTTTTTAAAAACTTATATTCAATTTTACTTATCCTGTAATCAAATGTACTCGTATGTTAAATTTGAGTCATTTTCCCGATCTGAACTATTGTATCCGTACAGATGTAAATCGGATACAATATTATGGTATCACAGAATTGGTCTAAGGGCCTGGTCGAATACGTAAGGATAACTTTAGGAACTCTGAAATAAATGGAGCTTGGACTCATTTTAGTTGTTCTGAGAAGTAAGTGAGTACTCTGGTCTTAACTTGTTCCAGGTTCTGATGAAGCTGAAGAGTCGCTATGATAAAAACATATGTTTACCTTTTTAAACTATAATTATTTAAAAGCTAGAAGAAAATTAGCTAGAATCTATCAACAATCTCCAATATTACAGCGTTAATTATCATCGGTACTAACCTATCCGGAGATTAAAGTCGGATACATTATTGAACACGGCCCGAACAACAGTGTACTTTGTACGATAGTTAATACCTTTAGTAATTTATCGTAAAACGTAATAAACAAATTGAATTAAATGAAACTACTGATAATTACTGCAATAAAATTTAAATGGGTTTTATAATAATTATTAAATTCTAGTGGACACGCTAAAATATATACATATATATCTTAATCTATAAGATATTAAAAAGAGTGAGAAATCTTAATATTATGTAAAAAATAATGTTTGTATGTCCCTTGTATGTCCGTATGTCCTGTATGTCCCTTGTAGAATCGTAAACGATACACTTAAACATGTGATGATTTTAAGCAAAGTTGTTGTGTATGATCCCACGAAGATTTCTAAGTTGGTACGCCCAATTTCCGACAGGTGGCGCCACTGTCTTTCCAATTAATTACACATATTTCCGTGGCAGCTCGTGTCGGCGTAGCAACGCGGGCAGGGTTAGCTTGTTGTGTATAAAAGTTACACAACAATCAATGGTATAGAGTCCAAAACATCTCTCGAACCTGTCATTCGAAACAGACAGACAGCAATCAGAGTGCGTAAACGTAACGTGGATGAAACGGAACGCGGCGTGGATTAAAACAAAAACATTTCGTCGTCAACATAAAACATAACTCGAAACGAAAACAGTCGTGCGAATTCAGGAACAGTTTTTAATTTTCATGTTGAGGTTTTTTTCTTTCAGGAAGTCGGCGTCAAAGCTGTTTAAAAGCTATGGTGAATTTAACTTACATTCAAATTACAAGTCCACTCGACTTTGCGCAAATTTCCCGCTTAGCAAAATGCACGTGCTAGTGACGTTTATCAGAACTTGAAAATACTTAGAGTCCCGCGTCAACTTGTTCTATGAAGTAGTTAGTTACGAAGCGGATAGATTTGTATATCTACATTAACATTGTTTTCGTGTTAAACTTCCCCAGCTATCTTTTTGTCGCATGTAATTTGAACCTAAATATGAGTAGTGTAAGGTGTACTTTGGAACGGAAATACGTGATAAAGGCAGGGGCATAAGTGTGATTAAAATAATGCTCGGATTTGGGTGCGGCTTTCATAATGGAACTCCACGCCCTACGTATGTCCGTCCCAAGCTTTCCCTGCACTGTAATTACCGTGAGCTTCTAAAAGAACATTTTTAATCACTTTTTCAGTCACTTTGCCCCTTTTCGTTGTAATAGAATCTTTTTAATTATCATTTACTTGCAGTTTATGTGAAGTGTCTAAGATGACGCTTTTGTCGTGAATTTTTTTTTTCGCACTACCCACATTGGTAAAATTTTAACTGACAGATAAATAAACGTATTTAATTATTAGTATCGTCATCATTGGTAAAGTTGCACGTCTTAAATTTAATTATATCAAAATAAAATAAGCCCATATAAAATCTAATGAATACATATAAAAAAATAACCCACACCTGTACATAGACATAAATAAATAATTCTACACACATAGCCCCACATAGGATTCCTTTAATCGTGATTACCATAGACAATACACAAAGACAAGAACACAACATCCAGACAGAAAACAAAAATTTATACTTAAACATAAATTTCTACCTCGCCGGGAATCAAACCCAGGACCCGTTGAATGACGGTGTGATATGATAACCATTGAGGCAAACGATTCATTGATATGGTAAGTCGATAACCCAATTGAAATCTGCATCGAAACACTAGACTGGTTAGACAAGTTAGATCGATAACGATTTGCATCCCAGCTATGATCGGTCACTAATCGTGACCCTCAATAATGTCAATAGGTTACAAAGCGTTGAGTGAATGATGCTCCTGGTTATTGTCGATTGAAAATAGACCCTATCGTTATTGAATTAAGGTTCCTTTTAAGTTATTGATGCTGTGGAAGTTAGGACGTACCTGCAAGTAGCAGTTTATAGTGCTAAGTTTTATGAGTTTGCTAACAAATCGATACTATCACAATGTAGTGTAACACAGTAATTGATTATGAAGGATATTGAATCGTTAATTACTCGTATATCCGTTTCCGTTTGCATATCAAATAAAAGTGATTTCTTCTCATAGAAAAACGGCACGTGCGTTAAAAGAACTTGGTAATATACTTTTTAATATAAATAATATTTAAATTAGGGCTTCGTCGGTTGCGTAAGATTTTAAGGGATGAAGACATTTGTACTACTAACTCTTACTTGCCTCTTGAGCCTTTTGCCTAATGCATTCTATCATGGTGATAAAAAATTATGGTTAGTTAGACGTTGCTCGCGTATGTGAGAAAAGGACAGCAATAAAAAGGTCAATTTCTTTCTGTCACTGGTTGCCAGGCAACGCTTTCTTGTTAGACAATTAATTGAATTTTCCTAAAACGTACATCGTAATGGATTTTCCCACAGAAATGAGATGTTTATTCGCGGTAAAAAGTAGCCTATACTACTCGTCGTCGTCCCAACTATCTCCAAACCAAAAATCATACCATAGCAACGCTCCGTTGCGCTGAGAACGAAGAACAAACAAACAAACACACTTTGGCATTTATAATATGAGTAGGTATGGATTATCATAATTATTTTCTTTGTTTATCTGATCTTCGCACCATAATAAATGACTATAACTGGCATTCGAGCCATCCAGGAATTACCAAGTCGCACCTATTATAAAATTAAAACATTTCCGTAACCGCATTGAATAACTTAAGGCGTAGGAAGGGCATTCGTATGTATTTTATGAATTATGACTTTATAACTTGTATGAGTCACTCCTTTAATTGCAGTAAAACCTACACGTTGAAGTTAACAGTACAAGCTATTAGCAGCCCACAGTGCTTGTCCCCATTGGTGAAGAATCCTGACGCATTGCGTTGTTCTGATGATATCTTGGTTCTCTATCTATCAGCCTTTAAAGGTCCACTGCTGGACATAGGCCTCCCCTAAATTGCGCAACTCAGACCGGTTATGAGCCTTCTCAATTCTTGGTTGACGAGTCGAAAAAATACCATTCTGTCCTCTCGTTCTAGCAAATTCTGCTCATTGTGAACCACTGTAACCAACAGAGGCTCATACGTTCTATCCAAGTAAAAAGCAATAAAACAAGAGATACAAATATGTAAGTCAGACTTAGCGAAGGAAGTCTTTTAGTATCCAACTCAAATAAGCTGCGTTCGGGAGTATATGCCACGTCTTGTCATCTAAAATACTTAAGTGCCTAACGCTGGTGTTCGAACAGATTTTGGGTCAAGGATAACATGGTCCGAGTTAGTTCTAAAACATAACAAATAAGGTTAAAAATTAAGGATTGCTTGATATTCATATATTAACAAAGTTGCATAGGTAAGTACATCCAAAACCTACATACACAAGAGATTCAAGTTCTTGTCGTTATGCGAAAATGGATTATTGATAATCAATTTCTTGTTTAATTCGAAGCGAAACAATTCTATAATTACGAACGCATTACCGCAAATATAATTTATTATATGTATATGTCGCGGTCAAATCATCAAATGGCAATTTTCATGAAACACTCGATTATTTCATGAAATGATCACTTCCTATGATATAACCTTGTTGTTTCATTTTAATAGACGAAAAAAAATATTCGGTCTATATACCTGATTGTACGTACTATTCAGTGTCGTTTATAACACCATAACACAAAGGATAATTGCTCTGAAACTCTAGGAAACAGCTGGAAACTCGATCTCCTTATTACCAATTTTCATTGAAAACTTTTACTGATTTCCCTAACAGCAATTGATTACTTCATGGTGCAACTAATGAAAACTTTATTTTAAATGTAACAAGATGAGAATATCCACGTCAATGCAATAACTGTGTGAAATAATTGAAAAGTTTATGTGATCACATAGTACGATAATCTTAAAATGGTGACATAGTTCGATTTCAATTCCTTCTTTTAACTGTCATAATTATATTAACGTTTATTTTATGAGTAGGTAAATTTTGTTATAAATTTTAGTTTACATTTGTGTTCTATTAGGTAGGTATACTAAACGTAGTAAAGGGAGGAAGCAAAATTCTTGCGTCAGGTTTTATCATCTCCTAGTATTTCCAGTGAACTGATATATCCATCGTCAGACTTACGCCAAATACAAGACTTTGAAACTGTGTCGTACACAAATGGTTACCAACAATTCTTCATGTCCACTAAATACATTACCGCGAGTTGTTTAAGAAGTTCTAAGCAGTAACGAAGCTCATTCGCTACAATCGCCAGTAATTCCCACTTATCGGGGCGACCCGGCAATCATTGTGGATTTATAACGGATAATAACTCCGTGCTAAACGCCCACCTGGTTGCCGCACCGTGGGCAAGAGGTGGTAATAACAACTCGTAGTAATTCCAAGTTGTTCTAAGTTACTCTCACTCGTAGGTTGAAACTATTGAATTGCGTCGCTTTCACTGCTCCTTTGACTCTGATTTAATTTAACGGCTTAATTTCATTGAGTATTATTGATGTTGGGCGAGATGAAACAGATATTGGAGGTTAGTCTCGATAGAAATGTATGAGAATTAATATTTATTATAATAGTAACCGGAACCTTTAAAATGTATGTAACTTATAGCAACATTTATATAAAATCTAGTTTTAGCTATCATTTAGGTATATTTTTTAAACTAAAATTCTTAGTTTCTTTTTATTAAACGGCTTGAAACCTTTCAAAGTTATACGATATATTAAAAATGATACCTACCCACCGAGTATACTACGGTGGCGCTCCCTGGTGTGGATGAAGTTTACAGAAGGCAGAGACCATTATTATCCGTTGTATTGACGGCTGATTTGAAAGCTATTGACAAAAAAACAAGGTACTAAAGGAACCTACGAATTCTGGTCACTCCTAAAGTCCTATTCGAGGTCTGTCAAGTGTGTCCAGAGGACGCACGGAATGGTGATACTGCAAACTCGTTTGCTATCTTTATTTTAAATAAATTTCCAGTACAAACAATACTAAAAACAGTCACATTCAAAGATGTAAAGAAATCAAATATGTTTCGTGTTTTTTTATTATTAACACAAAATATATTATGTACAAAGGAAAGTGGTACGTAATTTCGTCACAGCTACATGTAGGCAGCGTGGCCGAGTGGTCTAAGGCGCTGGTTTTAGGCACCAGTCCGAAAGGGCGTGGGTTCGAATCCCACCGCTGTCAAATTATTTTACCTCTCATTTTTTAACTCAAATATTTTAAGCAAATTGTGATTATTGTTATAAAATAATATATATATATAAATCTTTATTCTTTTTTTTTGTATTTGTGTTAAATTTTTTGTTATTAATATTATTTCTTTTTAGTTATTTTATGTTTTTTTTAATTTCTTGTTTAATATATTTCAATTATTATAAATTATTTTTATCCACATTTATTTATTATAATTTCGGAGAATATCTTATAACAATGTTCTTTTTTTTTCAGGTACTGGAAGTATTTCATATAATTATAAGTGCTGCTGGCGAGGCCGGCTATCAAATTTAATAGTAATTAATTTAATCTAAAACATTAAGTAAGTAAGGTTGATTAGTTAAGATATAATTTGACATTGAAAATAATCTGTAAAACGATATAGGATATAAGAAAAAAAAACATTAATCAACAAAGTAGGAAAAAACATGCTGGCACCAAATGTCCAAACATAGACAAGTTGAAGTCTACGCAAAAAAGAAAACACTAAAAAATTGAATTTCGAACGGTCACCCGCTGGAATTTCCTGAATACCTCAGATAGGACTAACCAACGTTTTTCTTCGCACGGACGCAAACGAAATTAAACTTTAATTGTACGTGATACGGCATACACAAAAGGCACAGTGGCATTTAGTAAAATGCTGTACTGTAACCAAAAATCACCTTTATGTTCTGAGTGTTAAGAGTTAAGCCCTGGCCAGTCGGTATACGAGTAAAAAATAAACCCATATGTCATTGCATTTGTCGATGGCATACCGAAACGACATCGTAGGGCTTCGGTCACATTGAAAGTGTTTTTTTTTACACTTTTGCAGATGGCCAATTAAACTTAATTTAACTCAAACATTCCGAGTGCTTATCCAAAAACCGTTCCAAGTTGAAGTTTAAATTTGTATAACATAACTAAGTTATATAATACGATTTACAATAAATCTTTCTTCATTGTCTATGTACATTTTTATCTTTACATTTCTGTGTTGAATTGTAAGGAACATATTTTTGTTTTACTTATTTTAAGTTAATGCTTCACTTCAATCCCACTGAACATCAAGTAGAGTCATAATAAATGTCTAATAAAAAAAACTAAATCACGCTTTTATAGTGCAATTTAGTTTACGTAAGCTGATAATCGTTGAGGAGTTCCTTCATCTGAAGACAAAGGAAAGTCAAAAATGCATTAACATTGGAGTTAAAACCATCTGTAAATCTTTTAAAGTCGTATAATATGAGAAAGTAGTTCTCATTCAAGTCGCAAGATTTTACCTAATATACTATCAAATCAACAAAGTTACAAAACATTGCAAGTAAAATAAAACCATTTAAAAGTTAACTCCACGATATGAATGATTGAAACAATTTAAAAACTGTACTAAAAAAGTTATAAAACGTTAACCTGTAACTTAAAATTTCCCACCTGTTTTTTGTTTATGAGATTAAACAAACATTTTATCTAAGGGTTGATCGCGTAGCAAACCAAAAAAAATCGTTTGATTTTAATTTATAATCAATCTTACACAATCTATTTTATATCCAATTGATCTTAGAGGCGTTCTTTGTATAATCGTGGAATTACTACCGGAGTTTTTTTCGCCGTTAATAAATCGTTGAAGACTCTGTAGCCTATTTGGTAGTCACCCTGCCTGCGAAGCAAGTGGGTTCAAATCCCGGCTGGGCTAGATATTTTCATAAATATTACAATTGAAAATTAATTATTTCATTGTATATGAAGATAATATGCTTATACATACATTCTTTTCATTTACATTTGTTAATTTTTTGGTGTGAAAATTCATTTTTAATTAAATGTGAAACTCTTGAGATAGCTAGTTAAAGCGAGTTTAGCGCTTTCAAGCTGGCAACACTATGAATATTATTCATTATATGGTAACATTAAAATTTGCGTGAAAGCTGGTAATTTACCATCACGTGACCTGTTTATTCATTTAACGATTCTTACTATGAAATAATCTTCTAAATAAAATGTACTTTTTTTTCATACATCTATTTTGTAGTATAATATACTTGGTTTATTTATATAAGTAAAACATAGCAGGCGTCTAAATAAGTGATTGTTTAAATTTCATTCTTCTAATTACTGTTGTACGTGGATGTGGTTTAGGTTCAATTTAGATTGTTATTATATAGTCTTATCGCCGCAGTTCTGTCAGTCAGCGTTGAACCTAAAGTGCATTACAGCTACGATCATAGCGTTTACTTAAACAGCGAAGGCTAGACAGGTATAAAGCAACTTCAATTCAAATTCAAAGAGAACTCTACAACTGTCTTCGTTTAATTATTCAGTGTAATTAATGTGCAAATATAGCACAGCAGACGATACCTGATATCTACGAGTAATTCCAAATTCTAGTGTACTTTGTACTAGACAAACATTTGTACCAAAACGTTTATTTTGTACCAAATGTGTAAGTATTTTGTCCTAGGTACTTCGCTCCTAACTACTAGTTGATAATAATATTGAGTGTGCATTATGGTTTGCTTTTATTAGTTAAGCGTGATGAATTTAAAAAAAAACTATTATTCGTTCGGTGATTGACCGAGTTAAAAACTTCGGGCGCTCTCGGAATTTGAATGTGTAGAAGTTAGTGGGAAAACTTCTGCTTCAATTCCTTTTTGAGGGCACGTTGGGATCTTGAGCCTCATTGTCGTCATTAGATATTGATTCTTATGCCCTAATTGAAGGCTTTCGAGTGGCATAAGAGGTAAGAAAGTAGAATTATATAATATAACTCCTAACCCAACTATTAGGAGCCAATTGCTTTGCAAGTATCCAATTAGTTTTTAAAATACGTATACTCTGGTAAATCAAGAGATTTTAATTTTTGTGCTTGGCCGTTTACCGCCATTTTTAAACAAATACGTCTCCATACGGCATTGGCGATAAAGCTTAAGAATTATCAATGAAGTTGGGACAAAAACAAATTATACAAACGTTAATTCCTTGAACTCTGTTGACTCACACGACAGCGCTGCATCGAATGGTTACATAATATAACCGACATCTTGTAAAACAACAGCCAAAGAAATTTTAAATACCTTTGGACACCTGAATCGAAAATATATTTTTTAAAAATAGAACTTAAATTTTAGCACATAAAATAAAAAAAATCACTGCTGGCACATTTAATTTTCTTGATTAGTGTACATTGTTCCAAATTTGAATTATGATATTCTTATTTTTCTTCAACAAACCTCAAAATACGAGGTGGCCTGATCTTTGTTCTGTACAATACAGATCAGCGCACATATTACGACAATAATTAAAGATACTTAACAATATAGAACACAGTGTAAGGTCGCTAGAACAAAGATCCACACCAGTCCCCCTCCTCATAATTATTCTGTTTAATTAATGTCTACCATCTGTCTCATTGTATGGAGACATCAACGCGCATTCATTACGTTTCGGAGTTACACTTGGCAAGTACTTCGATACTCATATACTTTCACGTTGTTTCATTATTATTATTACTTGTTACCGAAACATGGTTTTGGGACATACGTTCCTCGTTGTATCAAATGAAGAAGAATCGTAATATATGTTTTTGTTTCTTTCGCAGTTTCTTCTCTTCTTAACAAAGCATAGTTTCGAGACAGTGGTAGTTCAGAAGTTTTGATGTTCATAAGAGTACTGTTTGATTCTTACATCAAATGAACACGTTTGAATTTGAAAACTGATATGTTTAAATGAAAATGAAACGGTTCAATGTTGTTCATTATAGATAACCTATACAATAAATAACAATAAAGAAGAATCACTTGTTCTATGAATCTCAGTTTTATTTATCTGTTAACAGTATTTTTATAAAACTTTTGGAGGTAAAAAGAAAAAACTTTAGCATAATGCTTGATTACAATATCCAGTCGACAGTAAGTGACGATGAAGCCAAATCCAAAAAGAAACCGCTAAGTTAAGAAATTGCCAGCAAATATGTTACTAAACATATGCTTTACTTTTTTATTAGATTCCTCAGAACCAAATCTTATCATACGCTTAGCTCAGTCGCAGATGCTACAACAGCACGGGATGATTAAAATACGCAAGATTAATTCACAGCTGAAAATATCTATAACGCGGGAGCGATCAATAAATCGCAGGATAGCATTCTAAGCATAGCATTAAGCTCATTATAAATGTGACACATAGGGCTGGGTTCTACGAATATTCTCTTACCGCGTAAACTGCGTGCTGGGAACACATGCCTATAGAGATAACGGTATTTAAACCTGATTGTTTAGAATGTAGGGATGTGTCGTAGTTTTGGGTTAAGTGCTCAACCTAACTTAGTACTAGTTAAGAAATTCATTTGTTTTTTTTTTTAATATGTCAAATGTATAGTATATTAGCTATTCATAGAGAATTCGTTTTTTTTTACGCGGACAATGCTACAATCATATATGAATCAGTGCAATTCTTTCGGATTATGGTTTGATCATTATACAAATTAAAAAGGGTCTGCGGCTATTTCGAAATTCAAACGATTTTAAATCTAACCTCAATTGTAATAACACATGTAATCGTAACGGCAAATGCATAAACAACACATTGCAGGCCATTAAGGAAACGGGTTACTCGGTTACTACTGTTCCATTTATAAATCGCACAAAAATCCGTGAAGATTTTGATTGTTCTTTTCTGATAAATAGTCGCTTTGTTTAATACTTTTGGATTCGCTCGTGTGGGAAGAAAGAACAGCAATAAAGACGTTCGAGGAATCAACTTGCTTTCTAATATTGGTTGCTAGGCAACGCTTTCTTGTTAAACATTTTCCTTAATATGGCTGAAATATACATTGTAAAGGATCTTTTCACAGATATAAGATGAATTTCGCGGTAAAACTCTATCTACGTAATTATTTCCACACAAAAAATCATACCACAGGTCTGTTAAGCCGTTAAAGAAGACAAACAAAGGAACACATTTACGCATTTATAATATTTGTAAAAAAAAAATGTGTTAAATACGAGCAGCCGACTGCCGCGAATAAAAGTCAATAATACGTCTTCATATGCATAATATGTTTTCACTCACACAATACTAGACAGACACAATACTAAGTTTTTAAGAATATTAGATCGACAATCTTTGACAATATTGTATGTTCAAATGTTTGTCTGTATGTCCTTTATAGAATCGTAAACGATACATTTAATCACGTGATCTTTAGCAAAGTTGTTGTGTATGAGCCCACGAAGGTTTCTGA
>DWPA01005874.1:0-11426 GCA_018251375.1 Calpodes ethlius
AAGGAATTGAAAACCTTTTTATCGCTGTTCTTTGTTCACACGTGTGCGAAGACGCGGGCTACATCTAGTGTGCAATAAAAATTACTAAAATATGAAAATATACGAAGACGCAATGATATCTTTAGTAGTTCAAAGTTTCTCGAATATGAGGGTGATATCGTGTTTCGTTTATTTATCCGTCTATTCGTGGACTCAAACCCGCTTACTAGAAAGCTATAATTCGGAATGGGTATACATACTCATTACGCCGACAAAGTGGTAGAACAAATTTAAAAAAAAGGTTCAATGGTATCTCCCCTACGTCAAACGTGGTTTAATTTTTTTTTCTCGTATACCCCATGATCGGCGTATCGTTGCATGAATGATGCATAGGTCATTAAAAAATATTATGGGTATATGAAGATTATTTTGCGATTTAAAAACTCTACGGCTAAAAATCCATGACGCTCAATCGTTATTGGTGATGGCTAATTGTCCTGGAGTGTCCATGATTTGTTCATCTCTATTACTATGGTCACATAACTAGATTTTTAGCCATAAACTTTGCAATATAAGTTACATATTTATTGAAATACTACGCTACCATAGACAAGCACAATAGATATCGAATTTTAAATCTTAATCTCTGTTTAACGTCACACTATTAGTGAAATAAAAAAATACTTAGACATTTCGCTCTTAAACTGTTCATTGAGGCGTTTGACCAACGCAAGTCACGCATTTGTCACTTAACTCCACAGTTCGATACATATCGAAGTGTTCTAATTCGGTTATCGCTATTGTGCATTGTCTGGAGGTCTATCCGTCACAACACAGCTCACAATCTCACAATCACAATGCACAAAGTTTCCGGTACTTACAAACATACATACAATTCATGTAGTACGGGAGTTAGCGTTTTTTAGTTTTAACGTTCAAAATACAAAAATGCAAGATATAGGGCTGTGTGTTTACAGTAAATATGCCTAGGAATATTGGATCGTATTTTAACTTATTTTTCTTTATATCGAAATTCTAGATCTTCTTCTTTTCATTCGTGATATTGTTATCATGTATATTTTAAGGTTAATAAAATAAAAAGAAAACAAAATGTACGATACAGTTGTATTTTGTTATTAACAAATTCTGTAATGTATAAATCTGAGTATTTAAATACTTGTAAAGCAGATTTTAAGCCATCTAGAACAAAAACACAATTTGAAGCTATTTTGATTATCAAAATATGCGTCCCCCGCCTGTACTACAAGGAAGGAGTTAGCTTGGAGACGAAGGAGTGCAATTAGACGGTCCTTGAATTAATTTATGGTTCGTCGGCTGTCGGCGTATGAACTCGCGGTGAATCATGGTGCAGACTGCAGTGTTGCCAGGAACTGGGAATTTATTCTCCATTATGTAAATAATTAATACACATAGAGTGATTATTGTAACCTACGTACACTTGTTAGTATTCCACTTCAGTTGAAATGGATACGTTAATTAACTATTTAGATTAAAATTTGTTTTTTTTTTTTCTTTTAACGGTTTCTTCTGCTCCAATCTTGCTTTGTGAAGCTTATGAGTAATCTAGGCACACCACAAACTTCTATTAATTTATTTTTATAAATTGTTTGGAAATGAACCATGTCACAGACATTTGATACAAAATAATCGTTGATTTATTGAAGTATTATCAATTATTGACGGGATGTAATGCATATTTTTCATTGGTATCGAAAGTGAGTACTGAATAACCATACTGAGTTATTACAGCATTTACAATATAAAATTATAACAAATGATGTTGTATTTGTGCATAGTGTAATAAAATTTTACCAATGAAATGGGGTAAATTTCCAAGCTGTGCACATTTCCACCCCGAGAGTTGTCGTTCGTTCCCGTTCACTACAGCGTGCTACAGCCGTTCCTTGACTTCGCCGCATTCGATCACACGCAGTCCGTCAGTCAATACGCTGTGGCTGCACAATAACTAGTTTAACACTCAAACAAACTTTATTTTAAGTCACAACTTTTTAATAAATAACAAAAACATGAGGGAAATTGTGCATCTCCAGGCCGGACAGTGCGGAAACCAGATTGGCGCCAAAGTAAGTGACATTTTTTTTTCTTTTTAAATCGGTCCGTTGACAGTTACTAACCTATAAATCCTTTTTGTTATAAAGTTCGTTGAGCTTGGACATAGATTACACGTGTGATTTTAACGCCGGTAATTAGTATTTAAGGAAACTATTAAATATTAACTTTATGATATTACTTTCGTCATTCGTGCGTTTATTTCCCTTAACTCGATTTACCCATAAACAAAGCCGGCAAATTAATAAAACTGGCTTCGTGATTTCATAAACAAAGTTAAAGATTTCGTTTCGGTTAAAGTAAAATAAAAATGTAAGGAAGGAAAAGTCAATATTATAAAATATTATTTCTTATGTTCTACATATTATTATATAAACAGTATATTATAAGTATTTCTTGTAAATAATTTACACTTTTTAGTGGGTAAGTTAGTTAATTTTTACGTAGATGAGTATAGAAATGTTTTACGTATTAGTTAAATAGTTAATAGAATTTATATCTAATTGTTTATTCTATTTTCGATGAAATTACACTAATTAGAGATGATAAAGTAGATACAATTTATTGTTACAGTTTTTGGACGAGTAGTTGTACTTAATTCAATGTATTGATTTTGATTGCTTCTAAATAAAAAAGTTACTTTAAGTAGTTATATTTACGTTCGCCGTATCAATTTTACGTTATTTTACGACCCAGCGGAATGCGGGTGTTAAATTTCTTGTGTTGAATTACTTTATTAATGTTAATTGTAGAATATGACACTACGAATTTTGAGTTGCCGGCTTGGCGGCATTGAATACGATCTTATTACGATTGTCAGCTAAATCGGCTACTTGCAACGAAATAGTGAATAACAAAACACATAATTTTCAACATAGAAATAAATTTGAAATTAAACTAAATAATACACGTTTCTAACGAACATTCTAGTGGCTTGAACGGTGTCTTTCATATTGGGTTCGGGTTCCAATCCTGCATGTATCTTTAACTCCAAACACAGCGTACCTAGGTACATTTTTGTAACAGCCATCATGAGTATTGGAAGGAGTAGCGGCACGTAACTCCTAAGGAATTTTCTTTTACAAGCCTCAAGTAATCTTCACAGTATAATAGCGACCACCACCAGACAAGTTATTTTACTACGTATATTACAAATATTTCTCAAATGTTTGTACTCTATACTGAGTTTACTCTATATTATGACTAGGTTAATCTGTGTTTGATGTAATTAGAAAAAGTTTCAGCCAATTAAGGTCTTAAGAAGCACTTGAAAATTATTTTCGGTGCCTAAATAAAACCTAGCTTATAATAATGTCTTACTGACGTTAATTTGCTTACACGAAAGTTACTAAAATGTCTTCAAACACAATTTATAATATTCCAGGACTTATTATAATAGATCCGTGCCCTATAATGGACAATAGCGTGTAAACTGAAGCACTTCCTCACCGGTATACATAATTCCTTTTTTAAAAATCTTCCTTGGTGACGAAGCCAACTTGCTAGCAGCCAGTCATTAAAAAAAAGTTACCAAAGTCATGCCTTTACATACTGTGCGACTAACAATATTATTTACTTCAGAATTCGAATTTGTTATAAGGCTTCCATTTTTTCTTATGAAAAAATGGGTTAAGAATGAATATCAATAGAAATATACCTAGATATAGTGTATTATAGTTGTTAGCGCGTTTTTTATCACTGATAAATTAGGTTTTGCGGTCACCTCATATTTTCTTTCACTAGGAAAGTGTTTAAGGAAACATTTAAAGTTTTTGCGAGACTTTTTCGACAGCTTCGGGCGTCTCGACTTTCATTGTCGCGGCCGACCCAAACTGTTTTGTTGACGCTGTCCGAGATGTGATGGTACGCTTTTTATGTTGATTGTACCGACATGCTTTCTAACCAGGGTTGCCGCTTTACACATTCCCAAATATTAAAAAGAAAGTTTTTAATACTGATATTACAAACCTGAGTATCTGTCTGTTTACATTCAAAATGTAGGCAACAACTGCCAATTACAAATAAATTATGCAAATACTCTTTACTTTCATGTTTATGAGAGTTTTGTGTTATGATTCATAAAATATATAATTAAATTTTAATTAAGAATGTATCTACTATATTTTTTATTTATGTACACAACAACATGAATTCAGAAGAGACGAAAGAACAGAAATCATTTTTAGCAGACCTAGGAAAGAAAACTTAATGTAAAACCTATTTACCGCGTACAATTTCATACTAGATACTGTCTTCGGATATTGCGTGAAATAATCTAGGTTGTACTACACAATGCTATTAAATAAATATAGAATTCATATTTTTCGTGTATTTTATAAAAAATAATTGCTAACTGACAACCCTACGGCTGGCAGACATAGAGTTTGCGGCACAGTTATTATAATCAAATAGCTGGAGTACAGATCGAACATTTACTATTTTATATATAACTTGTATGTATAGTTAGTAACTATGGCAACTGTTATGTATTATATGTTGCCAGCTTAATAAAAAATAACAACAATAATAAAAAATAAAAAGGTCGATTGCTTTCTGTCATTAGCTTCTAGTCAACGCTTTGTTGTTAAACTCTTTAATTTGGCTTAAATATGCATTGCAACGGATCTTTCCATAGAAACAAAAATCATACCATAACGATGCTCCGTTGTGTAGTGAAAGAAGAACTTTCGCATTTATAATATTAGTATGCATATATATAAATGCATATATTTGCATTGATAAAAAATAAATGGTACTTACTTTGTTAGATGTCTATTATAGGGGCTGCGGATAGGTCACTGACCACCCGACCACACGACGGCTAATTATCACACGTCTAGTTCACGGCCAATAAAACTCAAGATTATCTCCGCCTCTTCATTGTTATGTTCAAATTATTTTTTTAATTAATACGTATTTGTTATTTGAGTAACTAAGAAATGTAATTAATCTAATATACGTTATATTTAGATTTAAAACTCTTTGGTAACCACACTATGTCAATAAATCTGTTTAATAATGAATTTCAAAGACCTTTGCAATGACACCTCACAGTATGGGGTAGACGAGACAAAATTAATTCTACCCTTGTAAAAGATGTGTATTGGGTTTTTTAATAAATATTTACCTACACCTTTCTAACACTAGATCTCTTCACTATGGTACGAGCAGACAGACATGATGCAACTATAATGGTACCATTTTGACGATATAACCGAAAAAAAGCGGGAAAGTGTCACAGATTGCAAAAACGTCATATACGTATGACACCTATGATTAGGTTATGTTTAATTATTCCAAAAACAAAACTCTTAACAGGAAGTGTTAAAACATCTCACTGATTGTAATATTTATCAACTAATCATTCAAAACAGAAGTGGGTTTCTAAGAATGGTTGCATTGTAATCGATATGGCGCGAATGACATTTGTCAATTAATAATTTAAATGAATTCGAACATGAAGCTTGTGAATTCGAAATTTAAATTGGAATTTTAACGAAGACAATTAAATTTATTAAAGGCCAGTGCTTTTGATTGATTTATGATTTTGTATATAACTGTTTTTAATTATACATTTATTATTATCAAAGATTAAATGAATATATTAATAATACATTCAATGATATATTTAATCGTTTGAATTTCGGGAGTAAACGATTTAAAAAAGTATTATTTAAAAACCAAACAAAAAAGTATGTATGTTCATAATTCAAAATGACAAACCACACAGCACTGTTTTAAAAAAAGTTACGTTACCAAATATGTAACCTACATATGAGTCATATTTTCAAAGCAGTGATTAAAATGATAAATTGATATTTCTTGTAACATGTCTGTACAGTCTGTAGATGTTAATATGAGAGTTTATCAGATTATTGTTCACAGTCATACGCCTCAATCTACACGTGTGATCCGTTCTTGTACTTAAATATGTCTATCACGCTCACAGATAATCTATTCTAATTCTAAGTAATGTCAACGTACCACAGATGTACATACAGTATTTCTGGGAAATATTCTTGTTTATGTCCAATGTAAATTTACTTGCAGTAAAATGCAACGTTTTTGTGAAACGTTTTATCGTCACGGCGACAGGAGTGTACCAATATAACAACCAAAATAAAGTATAGACTAAGACACAGTTAA
Organism: Calpodes ethlius; assembly: GCA_018251375.1. NCBI lineage: Eukaryota > Metazoa > Arthropoda > Insecta > Lepidoptera > Hesperiidae > Calpodes > Calpodes ethlius. The sequence goes on from DWPA01005874.1 coordinate 6,217, forward strand.
AAATAAACAACAGCTTTAATTTAAACAAAACAGAGATAATTATATCGTTTCTTTATCTACAGATACTTGTCAACGTTTTTTTCTTTGACGTTTAATTTTATTTTATTTACAAAAACGAGTTTTGACGTGGTTACTTAAAATCGTTAGCACAGCGAATTTTTATCCATATTAAATAAAGTACAAGAATAGTAACAGCATAGAATAAACATACTTAAAAAAAAAAAAGTAATATTGTATGATTTCATTCTTAACTTTGTCATTAAATCCCGCGAAAAGGTTAAATAAAATTAACCCATAATACTGTAAAACTATGCAAAACTTACCTTTGATACATTATTAAGTTTGTTCAACCTCTCCCTAAAATAATAAATAAACAAGGGTCTCATAGATGTTTATCGTTGACAAGGAGGGTGTGAACTCGTATTTTTACACGTAAACCTTTGTTCTTTTACATAAAAGAGTCATTTGACATGCGCCATTGATCCATTCCAAATTTAAATTTATACAGATCACCTAAGAATGTTATTGTTTTTATGAAAGAATGTGTCAACAGCGTATTGTTTTTCAATGTGAAAAATTTGTCACAGATTAAAAATATTAGAAAACATATGACGCAAGTCTGTAACGCTGATAAAGTGACAATACATTGTTCACTTTTAGTTTCCAATAATGATGAGGGCATGTGATGACGAATAGATTAATGAAATCGACATTTAAAATGAATCAGTTGATACATTCAAACTAATGTTTGATATATTCAAACTAAATTACATTATTTTACTTTAACATTACATTACAATGACTTAGTTAAACTGACATAGTCGAGTAATTAAAAAATAAGGCGCTACTTTCTACGAAAATTTAATTCAGATGCCCCGAATGAAACAATGTGATTGTATCGTGCGATACTGGCCATATGATGCTCGTCCTACAATTTAAAATTAAAAACAATTCCATTACCACCATCTTCGAAATTCAAACCGACTCGTGAGTCACGCGAGGAAGTCGCGCGCGTGCACTGAATCTGTCATTAGGAACATAATGGACGCCAGTGTCCAGCGACCATATAAAACGCCATTGTCTACTGACGAATATCCGCCGACAGATTTGGACGGTTGACGATAATTGCCCGAATTAAGCTCTTAATAAGCGGTTTAGACTCTTTAATAAGCAGTTGGGACTATCTAATTTGGGTCGACGCCGCTTATATGTAAATTAAAACATTTAATTGTCAAATATAGAACAGAAAAATATATTTTTTTTACTGTTTCGGGGTTTTAAGGATAATTTTCCGTAATTTTTATAACCTTGAGTTGGATAATTTATCTCGAACTAAGTTTTCAATGACTAATTAAGATTCTATCTGTTTATGAATTTTTTGTGTTACTTTTTGGTCGTCATAGCTACTATATGCCAAATAAGGATATCTTTAAAATAGAGGATATATAAATGTCAGTGACTATTAATATATTTAAATGCCTTATATACATATTTTTTTCTACACTATGCTCCAGACTATATGGGATCAGCGTAGTGGAGGGTACTTCAGACCATCTCAATAGTGACCAAGGGTTTTTACCCTCCTCGCTAATAGCTTGAAGTCAAAACGTTTGACATTTGGAAATATTTTTCGTCTGTGTAAATAAATGAAAAGTTAAACAAAGACCTCATTCTGTCTCACTCTATCATGATGTACGAACTGTACTATAATGTACCGTATATAACGGAATTGGGTATTCATATTGTTCCGCAAAGTTGCCAATCCCAAGTCAAATGGATGCTTTTGATCTGTCTGTGAATTATCTTCCATAAACATTCTCCGTGTTACTGAAATTATTCCACCAACAATCTCAAATCCAGCTCAAACGCGCCTCCTTGCTTACTTTTATCGGTAATCCTCAAAACATAATTAGTTTCACGTATCCAATATTGAAACAAACAAATCTATCCAGCTGTTCGGATCAAGTCATTGTTTGTCTGTGGAAAAACGTAGTTTCTTGTCAGTCTAGTTTTTTGTGGCGTGGCTTTGAGATTGATTAAAATCTATTCAGGGTTCCAATTTCATATTTTTTCTCGTTGCGAGGAAGCGGATTGGGTATGCAATGGTTCCTTAACCTCTGGGACCTTCGTGTAAAATGACTTAACAAGTATCATAATTACTCGGCAATACCCACTCAAGGACGCCCTGATTTACTATCCCTACCTGCATGTTGCCTTTTTTGCCCCTATAAGCTGCGCAATGTTAATTTGACTTCATTTAAATGACCGTAATTAGTTTTTTTAATAAATTTTAAGCAAGTTAGCAGTCCACCTGATGTTGAAGGCTCTTTTTAACTCCGTTTCGTGGCTACAAAAAATGCAAATGTATACATTTAATATACCTAAAACCGTATTTTTGCAGCTGCAATCGTTTCATTATTATACCTCTTTGTCGATGGTTTGTATACTATTTATTATCCTGACGTGTCGTTTGGAAAAACCATGAATTAGGTCTGATTTGAATCACCTACCCTTTTACTAATGGGCTTTGTTTCTATCAAATTGTCGTTAATGCCCGATTGTTATCTAAAACACCCACCAGGCTTCCCCAGCGGGTGGCTATTATAGGGACGCGGCGGGGAAGGGGACAGCTGGTCTAATTGGGAAACGGGAGCTTTCCCAATTAGCCCAGCCCTGAGCGATTCCTCGTAAGCATAGATTATAAATTTAAATAGACTACTGGCTAGCCCCGGCTTCACACGGACATAATTAAGATTTTTAAAATAGATAAGCTATTGATAACGTGGTATTCTATTGATGAAAGATTATTTTTTAATCCGATAACTAGTTTCAAAGGCTTTTATTATTTATTCTTTATTTAATCAAATAATGGTACAGTTGGTGGACTAAATACTAATAAGCTTTCTCTAACAGTCAACTTCCTACAGGGGATGTCCTTAGGTTGATGGTAGCCTATATTTCTCGAAGAAGGTGAGCTGGTCCTCCTTCTTCTTGTCTTCTTGGCTAAGTCTCTCCAGGCACTTCCGCTGTCCGCTTGAAACTGTAAAGACCGATATGGCCAAGAGCAATAGCCTATTTGAAAAAAAATACAGTCAACTTTCAGGATGTCCAGAGAGCGGTTACAGAGAGTATATGAATATAAGAAGAAATAACCTATAACTTTACATATAAATTCGTATGATAATATCTCAAGACAATGCTATCATATTAGTATATGAAGTATATATTATGAAGTTATATTGTTTCCAAATAAGAGCAAATTATACAGCCAGAGATCTGATCTGTAGTTAAAATTCAACCATGATTCAATATGTCGAGGAGACAATATGTCTACTTTTCATTGGCATAATTTAATGTTCGTCTTTTGGTACTCTTAAAAAGGGGTATAAATATTTTATCTTCTTTATTAGATACGACGGAAAGAAATCTTGCTGTAAGTAGTCAAATACCAACTTTTCACCAGATCCAAAACACTTGGAAAATTTCAGTAAATAATCATGTCTTATGACCTGTCCACGCTACTAACTTCATTTTTAGAACATAGTAATCATGAATAGTCTGCTACTGTTAAAAATATAGCTAAAAGTGCTTCAAAATCTCTTGATTTTACTAACTTACAATCAATATTACGTTATAGAAAATTAAATTACGTACGACGTAAGTATTTTTTTGTTCAATATACAAATATGAGACGCAATAAATCGAAGCAGTATTTTTTTCTGATTCCAATAGTATATACACCTCATTTTAAGTATTTTTGTGACTTACAGCAAAATTGCTTTCAGTCCTCGATTATAGATTAGCCCACGTTATTGTCTGAACTAAGAACTGCGATCCAAGTTCAAGTGAACTGCAACATTACCGGCGACAGGCAGTAGGCAGTGGGCAGACCGGTGAACCGGTCACGGCCGGGTGCGCTTGCGCAGCCCGCATAGGGTTGTCAACTCTATAATATTGTATATCGAGTGTGTACTACTGTTGAAATACAAATACGTACACTCAAGTCACGTATCTTGGAGACTCCACGAATATGTAAAACTATAATTAAGGTTAGAAGTAGAGGAGTAGGAAGAGTAGAGAGTAGAGACTAGAGCCTTAAATACAGAGGTTAGTTTGGGGTCTACAGTGCATTTTGTGTACAATAAATATATGTATTTTTTTACTTCGTTTATATCTTTTATTTTACTAAAATGTAAGAGGCAAATTCTCGGTTAGTAAAATTTATGAGCGCATCATACCTTAAATATTAATTGTTGAAAACAAGTATCAAATTTATCGTTGTCCATTTTTTAACCCTATTTTAGTTGCTTATATTAAAAAATATCATATTATGACGGAGAAATGTAGACAACCCTAAGCTCGGACCAGCTCGTTCATTGCCAAGGAGACAAGCCAACGAACTGTGCACGGACCTGGAGCCAGCGCTTCCCAAAGGATTCGAAACTAAATACCTAGTCGGGACACTTACTCAGAACTATAATTAATTTTATTATTGTTTAAAATGAGTTTCATTTGTTTTCACCAGTAAAACTACTTTTAATTACTCATCCAACAAGAAGGATATCTTGTAAGCGCTCTACATATTTTCAAATATGTATAATTTCACGATATTTAATCATAATTATATTTATATTTCTCAATTCCTTTTACGTCACTTAAAAATTAATATGAAAGATATTTGTCTAAAAGAATTTAAGACATGTATCTAAAGTAAAGAATTTACCAAATTATTATATTAGCTTCGGGAAGCGACATAATCCGATTGATGAATATTTTCCTCGTCCACAGCCTCACTAACCCGTTCATGTATTAGACTCTCAGCTTTAGGATAAGTAAAAGTTAAGTAAGTTCAGTTTTTGGTCTCATACGATTAGGTACCAGTTAAAACAATGTTTGATGAAGGAATATAATAAATACCAGTGTTCCCAGTTTGAGAATAGCTGTTCTATCCGAACTTAAAGCCTAAAATTCAGTATATGCTTCGAAACAGACTACAGTCACAGTTTTTTTTTATCGAAACAATATTTTATGCTTGATAACGTTTGTAGTTAGTGAAATCTATATAATTGCTGGATTCAGAAGGCTTAGGACTGGTCTGAGTGGCGCAAATTAGGGGAGGCCTATGTCCAGCAGTGGACCTTTAAAGGCTGATAGATAGATAAGTAACAACCAACTATGATCTAAAGGTATACGAATGTAACAGAAACATT
>DWPA01005875.1:0-11425 GCA_018251375.1 Calpodes ethlius
GAGAGGAGACCCGAGCCCAGCAGTGGGACAATTATGGGTTGTAATGATGATGATGATGAGAAAAATATATAAAAACCTGATGTTGCTGCGCCCGCATGTGTAAAAAGAACAGTTATAAAAAAGTTGTCACTTTCGTTCTATCAATGGTTGCTAGGCAACGCTTTGTTGTTAAACACTTACTTAAATTTTACTGAAATATAACATTGTAATGGATCTCTCCGCAGAAATGAGATGTTTATTAACGGTAAAGAGTAGCGTATTCCTCGTCCTTCCAACTATCTCCAAACCAAAAATTATACTAGCGCGACGCTGTGTTGGGCAGTGGGGACAAGCAATCAAACACCCATTCATATTTATAATAATGAGTATGGATAATACCAGAATCGCAGATTAAAAGTTTCAGTGTTCAAAGCGCAGATTTTAAAATAAAGCTACTTTTCGACACCTCTATTTACAGAGATGCAAGTGTCACGAATATACGAAAATATATACAGTATCCGCTCGCAAAGTTTAAATTTGGATTTGGCTGCCGTATTGACAGTTCTATTACAGAGCTTGTTCCGTTCTTATCTGTTGTGTTATGACATTGCAAAAGAGAGACGGAATTAGCTTCTGTATGCTCTGTATCAAAGGTACAGTTCGGTACAAAACTGTTTACTGGGTCTGAGTTATCAATGAAATAACGAAACACCTTTACATTAATTCAAATAATATATCGAGATTAATATTATTATAGCTTTAATAAATTCTAAGATTAGATTAGGTTTAGTAAATCCTCGTGTCTCTATTGTAAATTAAAAATATATTTTAAAGTAATTTTTTGTAGTCTATAAACAAATAAACTGGCTATCAGGTGGTAGATGATCATACGGCCGTCCAAGATAATACGATACTCATAACGTATACGTTTTAAAATGTAACTAATACAATTATTTTGCAAAAATACTTGTTAAAATCCTATGATAATAAAAACAAATACAGTATAATTTACATAATTCCAAAGTGACACATCAGGAAACATTAAATGTATTTCATGTATCATAATATACAATTACCTTTGTCTAAGCGATAGTACTTGAGTCATTGCCAACGCGTAAGACAGTGGAACTATGAATGAAAGTGGTCGTCACAGTTCCTTCAGGGTGCGGTTGATTTATGAGTTTATTTGTTTCCAAGTGTATTTTTAGATCTGCTAGCCAATGCTCCTGATCTTGTCTTCTTGAATTATCCACATCCAATTTGGTTCAGTAAATTTTCCTAATGTAAGGGCAAGTACAGACAAACGAAATAAACAACTCATCATTTGACATGTTCACACGTCATAATTCATTAGGTTTACTTTTAGTAGAACCTAGCTTAGCTTTCGTAAACAATGAAAAAAAAATCCTGTTTAATTTCTTTACGGTCATTACTAACCAAATCTATATACGTGTAAAAACTTCGTTTAATAGTTATACAAATCTGTTCCTTAAATCGTCGTTACATAATGGAGGCATTAGCGTAACGATTAATTAATTTAATGACGTACAAAACTACTGTAATCGATTTGAGACTTCGTTTTAAACGGTTTATTAAAATATTGAATGTCTAATGTAGTTATCTGCATTGATATTTGGATTTATAAAAGCTTCAAATATATAAAGTTCGTCTCTGCAATAGCTGAGAGTATATTTAAAACAATTTTCCTTTACGAACAGACAGCTAAACTTGTCTACATATATACGAGTATATCCAGTAAAACCTTGTGCTTACATTATTTAGTAAATATTTAATCAGATGTTATTGCCAATATCACATCCCAAAGAAGTGATTTCGCTGTCAAAATATCATTTATGTTGTATTTTCGTTCCCTTTGAACTCCATAAAGTCGTATTTCGTTAAGTACAACTAAGTGGGACGTTATCTTGTTGAATAAATAAAATATGTTTTATATTATTATATGATAGCTTTTAAGAGTATTACGCTATACATAGAAAATGGGTAACAAGAGTGTAGTACATTTTCAACACCAGGTCAACTTTTTTTCCCCATATTCACCCATTTCCCTTACTGGCCATACAGCTTGGTTATATCCTTTGAAGGTCCACTGTTGAATTTGAACTTAGACTTCGGAATCTAACGAATACCAGCTATCTTCTTCAAGTCGGTTTGGGTATGATGCCGAGAATTGTTTAACTATGGTACATTTCGACTACGGATTTAACGCATTTAATCAATACAAGGCACGGGATTCTTTTCATAATTGAGGAGGCCAAGGTGTTTCAGTGCGGATTGCTAAGTTAGTGTAAGTTATTGAACGGCACCGAAGTTAAGTCAGTTTTAAACCTATATATAATTGTTTTTTGGTCTCCATATGGCGGCCTTCAATATGGTTTAATGAGTGTTATGTAGTGACAAAACCTGGACTGTTGGCTCGATGTTCGACCGCGGCAATAACGGGCCACGTGAGTTGTTCAGGAATACTTCTGAGGGTATCCCGCTTCAACGGGAGCTCTTACAGCCGGCCGAGCCCCCCGACCATCTTGGAGGCCTCTAGCTAGCTGCGATGGATGCATAATTTACGGATAAATTATCGGGTCCCTCGCTCAACAGCGGGGTCCGCTCCTTCATCGGAAGATGAACTAGTTCTCCTAAATGTTGGACCCTTCAACGGTCCAACGCAAGTAACGCGGCAGGAGATAGAAACAACCAGTTGTTGTTGTTGCTGACTAAACGTGCCCTCCGATTCACGGAAGCGCCTAAGAGTTTTTCGCTTAACAGTCAAACAACTATTGACCACGTTCAGAGTCATTCAGTTGACTACTAAGAATCGATATAAGTTAATATAATAACAGAGCAAGAATAATTGTATCTTATCTTTACTTCAAACATTATATTTTTCCGCGGATATTTACCCAACCCAATAGTAGTACGTTTAGTATTAGTTATTTGGAAAGAAAACGACTTGATTCTCATTTTTTTATCTTTTAATAAAAAGTATCTTATGTTACTTTTAATACGTCCAAGAATATGCGCAAGTTTCATGATGGTTGCTTAAGTCGTTTTTGCGTGAAAGAGTAACAAACGAAGTTAAATATGAATTTCTAATATTAGTAGGGATATAAGCATTTGACTCATTAATACAACCTCAACGCCAATCGTCACCATCAATCTTATTAATATCACATTTTCTTTCTATTCCATTCACCTATCAACCCTTCGTCATTCAATCTTATTTTTTACATTCACACTCGCTCATTACACTTCTATTCACGCACCTTACATTTAATTTCTACATCTTTAAACCTTCTATAAAACGATAATCCCAAATGACCATTAAATACCTCAACAGCAGTGCAGTACTGAATAATATAACTCACGTCACCGTGAATATATCGAGCGGTTCACTCGATCCATCACACTCGTTCGCACGTGTCACATGATAAATTCTTTCTTAATATCTTCATATTGTACACCTATGCGAATCATTACTCAAACCTGTCTTTTTAACCTTCCCCGTACCTGGTGAACTACTGAACGATATAAAACGTTGACACATTTAAAGTTATTATTCTGGAGTGCACAACTGTACTTGAAATAATTTTTTAAGAGATTTTAAATATTTGAGAAACACTGTTATTGGGGGTATATATTAAAGAGTTCGTATATAGTGTTCACTAGTATTATTTTTAGATTTTCGTCTATTAGTCTATTTTTTGTATTTGTGAACTATTCATAGCTAATTAGAGTGCATTTTTTACTTTTGTATGTAGTATATTATAATATGTATGTATGTATGTATGTTTATATAATAATACTAAAATGCATAAATAATAATTAAAACAGCCACTACTGCGTATTCCAATCACCACTTCCAGATGTGATGGAAGAGGTGTTATTTGATGAAACACATCAAAACTTATTTTAATGCATAATTTCGTCATCCAAATACTAAGCAGCTAATACAGTCCCGCTGTAAAAATAAATGTCAGGCGTCTTCAAATAAAGTGTGTTAAAATAAAATGCGGCGGACACGTTACCTACATGTCGCACCGTCATTGTATTGACGATACGCGATAAATTTCGTTATTAAATTTAAAAAAATATTTTTTTTTATGAAGATTACTTTATACTTACTTACTACAGCATCTTCTAATATATAAAAATTAATGTTTGTCTATATGTCCTTTATAGAATCGTAAACGATACACTTAGCAAAGATTTTGTGTATGAGCCCACGAAGGTTTTTAAGTCGATACGACCAATTTACGACAGGTGGCGCCACTGTTATTCCAATTTATTTTATAGTGGTAGCTCATGTTGGCGTAGCAATGCGCGCGGAGTTGAGCAAGTAAGCAATAAATTTTATTGGTAATTTAAAAATAAATATATGACATTTTAATGAGATTATAGAATTCTTACCTAGTACAGAATTTTTATTTGGCGATTATCCAAATGTGAATTTTAATGATTTCAGTGTAATGTACCTATGGCTTTCTCTACCGGGATACAATATCGGTTTATATAACGGACTATCCTACTGCACTGCAATCAGTCTTTCGGTGTGTATTAACGTTTGGACTTTGATAGCCTAGTGGTTCGAACGTTGGTTTCCCGAACGTGGGGGCGTGAGTTAGAATCCTGCACGCATCTCTAAATTTCAAAAAGTTATGTGCACATTACAAGTTATTATTACTTGCTGCAATAAGGGAAAATGTCGCGAGGAGACTAGCACACTTGAGAGTTCTCCATAATATTGTAGAAGATGTGTGAAGTCTACAAATCTCCACTTGTCAGCGTGGGGGCCTATGGCCTGTACTCATCACACTGTGTGAGGAAACCCGAGCCCAGCAGTGGGACAGTTATGGATTGGGATGGTGATGATAACGTTTAGACCATTTAATCTTTTTTTTCAACAAGCTGTGCCTTCTAATTCGTCCGCATGTTATTTAACAAAAAGTGTTTTACTTATTTTGTTATACTGGCTTAAGTTACTCCTTATTACTTGAGCTGTCTGCCAATAAAACTCCCGTCAAAATCGATCCAGCCATTTCAGAGATTAGCCAGAACAAACAGACAGACAAAAATTTTTTTTTTTTGTGTATGTATCGTATGTACGTTCATATGCATGTAGTAAAGAGTTATTTCAATATAACAAACAGATAATTCAATTTTATTTGATGTATAGATGTATACTTTTTTTCTTACAATGATCCTTCTAGTTTAATGCAGGACAGCTTGCTTCTTTAATACCGATAACCAAATAAGTTATATTTATTCGCTATTCTCGCCTTTAGTTCGTCTCCAGCGGTGGAATGTTCAGGCTGAAAGTTACGCAAGCCTATAAGCGGAGCGGACGTAACGATTGCCAGACGTGAGCGCGATTTCTGCTTGTTTTCAATTCTTTTTTTATTGTAATTTAGTGAAACTCGAATTGGATTCGTTTCGACTCGGTTATTTCTGATGTGACTCCGATTTTTATCGCCTTGCGGAAAGAAATTCTAAAGAAACAGAACACCTTACTGTTAATCGCGTAGCCAGGATGAATATTGGGACGAAAGATTTGATAGTAACAGGTCATCCTGTCCTTGAAAGCAATTCAACCTATCCCGATGAAAGCGTAAGGTATTTAAGCCAGGGTTTAATTAGTGGCTGGATTACTCTATCCAATAATAATGCTGCCTGACTGATTCATAAAACTTACCTTAACCTAGACTTCCTTGTCTAACTTGTTACCCAAAGGATCAACAGTTTGCTCACTGTACTGAAAAAGCAGATTCACTGCTTCGTCTTTCGTTGATAATACATTTTTGGTTCCTGTGAAAAAGTACACCCGTGACAATAATTACTTACCCTCCCGTATTTGTTGATTTCGCTTTTATTGTTATTGGTGATTGGATTTAAATGTCAGAAGATCTTACGTCATCTAAAGCTATATGATGTATCATAATAATTGCTAATATAAACGTGCAAAAATAACGATACAAATTCTCCTACATCTAATTCCTAACCATTCTCAAATCTTAAGCTCAACTCACATTAATTGTGGAACTTCTGCGCAATAGAGTGAGCGGAAGATATTATTAATACATTGCTTAGTAGGTACTCATCACATTATTATTATCGCAATTATTAGTTGAAGCAGAACAGCGAAGCAATGGAGGCGCAATTAAACAGTTGCGCTTATATTAGAAGGGCGAGTACAGAACATTGCGCTATCTCGTGTTTGTGCAGCGGATGAGCGGCGGATATTGGAAATGTTGCTCATCGCGGCTGTTATTGCAGGTGTAATATTGGATATCGGGATTGTGATATTGATATTCAGATGCTAATTATTGCGCAGTTTCTACGGATTGATTTGTCGAGTTCTACATACAGTTTACTCGTGAAGGAAGTATGATGGATAAACTCGATCCTTACATGGGTTGTTTATTTAAGGAAAGAAATGTGGGGACTGACGGGGTGTTTTGAGGTGAGCCCAGGGGATTTAAGGCTTGGGAGTCTACCTGTTTTTATCCGACTTTGACATACTTTAATCATTGGTATACCCGAGTCCGTATAGTGCGATGGCACAATGCCCAAAATAAATTTTCGTTCTGGTTTTTCTCTCTCAGTAGTTGTTTCGGTTCGGTTTTTAAACTTTTTTAATCGTATTTTTTTATGTTATACTGAAATCTGATTTTATGTAGTATTTATTTTATGGGGATGTGCCGGTGAAAATTCCCACTTATTTCTGGTTATCCCATAAAATACCAAAGATGACTATGAGGTTGACCGAGAGTAATTTATCCAACTCATTAAAATGTATTTCTATCCAACAGCACAATCTTAAATCATAAATCTTAAAACTACCTGAGACAAATTAATTATTTCCCTTTGCTGTCAACTGTAAATTCTAATACTTGCTTGTTAGCTCATCTCTTATTGTAAACGTAATAGAGCTCAAAATTGAGTGAGACCACATGAAATCCAGCTAAGCCCACTAAGTAATTTTGCTATTAAACTAAAACTTTCAAAACCTCGTTAAAGTTGCTAAGTTGTAAGGCTAGGGCACTCGTTATCCTATCTGTTCATCTAGGTGACTTTGAGATGTGATGCTTGAATTTAGTGGTCTCAATGTTTCCAGCGAAATAGGATTTGAATTCCCTATTCGCTAAGGAGTGAAGTTCTTTTATATCAATTGGATTCAAGAAGATCCCGTAGTCTGATTTTCAAGACCATTTTTGCCGCTCATGAGATAAGCTTTCTTCTGCGATATTCTTTTACTATTATGTGGAGTTCCCTATAAATGATTCTGTTTAATTCAGATAGCTTAACAGCGATTCTTCTACATTTGTTTGTCAATATTTTATAATATTACGTTCTATAAATCTGTATGTTAACTGAAATAAAAAAATGGAATCATCAATTGTTTGAGTCTCCTATTATTATGCGTTGCACTCGCTACAGGGGATTGTGTAATTTGTTAAAGTTTATTTATAATTTATTCGATACTAAATAGCAACCGTTAGTAAAATTTAGGATACATTTATCCGAGAAATATAAAGGTTCACTTGATTTTTTTAAACGACAACCAATTTCCTTCACATTTTAAATTCGTTATAAAGTACAAATGTCTCATGTTTTCAATATTTTATAACATTAGAAGTAAATTAATGAAGCTATTTTTAATTTTAGTAAAATATCTCCCGTTTTAATTGTTCGTGATATTATTATAGATTTGAGAATATAAATTCTTAAAGATTTACTTTAAAATTAGCGTAATTTTGTTGAAAAGCAGTTTACAATAAAAGTAATAACAACTAAATCTATAATGTAACATTTGTTAATTAAGTTAAAATTTAAAATGTAGCTTACGAGATTACTGATAGAGAGATTATTAGTTTCATCTGTTATAGATCATCGAGTCATGTTATCACAGACACACATATCACATATAGTTATGTATACATAATTCTTTTGATATATACTTTAGTTTACAGACATAGACACGCTACATTTTCATGATTAAAATAATATATAGATGATATATTTAATTATAACACGGAACCAGATAGTCAGTAATCAGTATTATTAATAAAATATGCAGTTACACGCATGGAAATATCCGGCAAATTTTATAAACTCGATATTAAATATTATGCAAGAGTAATATCAAAATTGGAATGTTCCGTAGATTTTAATATCACTCAGCCTTCAGACCAGAACGCTTCCCATCGGAGGTTTTTCATTACTTACATGTATTATATACCTATTTGGTTGGAATCCGAGTGTGATCGCGGTTTATTTATTTAAAAGCTTGTATGTGTAGGGATAGACCATTGGCTCAAAAATAACTATTTCGTCGACGGGACAGGGGTCGAATTTCAATGCAATTCAAATTTCTGAAGCTATTTGTCTGTTTGAATTGTTTTTGCTGTTCTGAAAATGGAAACATCACGAAGTTGAATATATGTACGTTTAACTGTTTTAACGTTGAATAATCTGTGGGAGTGAGTATCTAATAATATGAAACATACTATTTCTACCATAAAAATATAATATATATACCATATCAAAACTGTGGGACATAGTAACCACATATAACTCTTAAACGGGCATGGCTACAATAGATCAAATATGCTCGCAGTTCCCTTTCCTTGCTTCCCTTGCCCAAACATCAAATAATAATAATACTGTCTACCATTTAATGAAAACCCCAGTTTTGTTGTTAATGATTCTTTCTGCTGATTGAAGAATCCCATACACGAATCACAGCCTAAACAAATTTATTGAGAGAAAGAGTATTTTCGAGTTGCAAGTATTTGTTGTTGGTCTATTTCACATATAGCAGTGAAATTCTAGCAGGAATACATAGCTTTGAATGTATGAGTATTTATTCTAAGTGAAGATCAGATACTGGTATTAGATTAATAAATTAATTTAAGTGATAATGATGACTCCTGTCTTGAAACGTTAGATCGTTAATTTAAACGTTCTCAAAATTTTCAAAAGGTAGTACTAATATCCCAATACCTGATTGCTGAAGCATTTTTCAGAAATATTGAAATGTATATTTGTTGTTTAAAAATATAAAATAATGCATATAAAATCAGATATTTTTTTTATATAAAAACTAATAAATTTAAAGCCATAGCAATGTATTAAAATAAAAAAGTTGAATTTTAAAAGTCACGTAGCATTTGTAACTGTATTGAGAGGTGATGAATAGCATTTAGTACTAATAATAAAGTCAGACATATAAAATTAAATTTCGAATAATCTAAGCATTCACAACAAAATGAAAGATAAGGCTTATATAAATGCTAAGCTTAATTAATATAAAAACATGAGTATCTAAGTTGCACCCACTTTTTATAACAAAACTTCGCTTGTGCAAAGACGTTTCTGAATAAACTTCTTTTAGAAGTCGCCTATTACTATAATTGAAGCCGAGAAGAATACAAAGTGAGCTTAACTATACCAAAAAGAACTAAAGTGGGTCAAAGAGAAGACAGTTACATTTTAAAGTTGAAAAAAATAACGGGCCCATTAGTAAATTATTTTAGTTTTCTTACAACTCGACTCTAGCAGAAAAACATGTTAATTTACTTCATGAACAATATCGATGTAGTAAATAACAAAATAAATAATTCGAAAAAACAGTAAAGAAAAAATGTCAAGAAAATTAATTTTATACGGTACTTTGTTATTTGCATCACTTCACCTTGCCCTACCTCATATGAATCTCGAGCTTACAGTATCCTCCCTTGCCGTCAATGTACACCTGCACTTCGAATAGAACTATAGGAGACGCTGTAGGTAGATAGTAAGTTCAGATAGTATTAGGTGTTAATAGGAGTCTCAGTTTATTAATCGTTAGTAAGAGGATTGTAGACGTTAGGTTAGGTAAGGTTAGTCCTATTAGTAAGCTACTCTGTTGATGCAGATCACTTATGAAATATTATGACCATTAAAAATAAATAAAACAAGAAAGAAAACGGATTGAAGATTACATGAATTTCTTTTCCCACGTCATTTCACGAGTGTTCACTTGACTCTGAATCCAAATGCGCAAATGAAATGTATATATTGGTCAAAGGTGCCGCCGTAGTGTTTAGAATGGATTAGAATGTAAATTTACGTGCAAAATATTCATTTAATAATTATATTTTTCACTAGTATCTGTCATTGCTTCGAAACTGCACTTGAAAATATGTTTAAACACATTTTTTTAAATTCAATTCAATATACCAACTTATATATGAAACAAATTAAATGATACATTAAACGTTACCCAGATGTTACACTATAGCGTAGTCAGATGGGTAAGACACTACCCGCGGTGCGTGAGTGCCATCCGGATTAAACTGGATTGAACAGGAATAAACCACGATTTCGATGACAATTGCAAATTTCGCACCTAGAAATTATATTCAAGGTTTCATGTTCAGTGTATTAAGGGAGCAGACTGTATAGGATATGCCTTAATATAAACTCTTGTTGCTTTAACTCTCGTTTAATTCGTATTAATATAATTCCTAAACATATCTGAACTCATCACACTCGTTTTCATATACTTTTGGGTTGCGTTCTGTTATTCTTAGAGTAAGTTTAGTTAGTGGATATCGTTTGTTTTGATTGGCACCAGGTGGCGCTGTTTTTCACAAATACTAGATTGGGCGCCATGTTTAAAGACGAACTTATGTCCGGCTTTGTATTACCAGAAATGTGTTCAATCCACTAAATTTTTGGTCGTTCTTTACATTCTTTTAATGAGCGAGGAGCTTAATATGCCACGGCATAAAAATATTATTAATCTACATGTTATTATTATTATATATTACATAGGCGTGAATATAATTATGTAATTGCGTGTTACATCAAAATCACAACCGCTTACGTTTTAAGCTATACGAAATATGACCGGAATGAACAGTGATCTTTAGGCTGTTAATATCAATTGATATGTTATTTTCTGTAGCATGTAGGTGTAGCATGTTTTCGTACAATCTCTAAAATTATCATATTTTTATATATGCAACTTGCAGTGCCCGCGACTTCGTACACGTAGATTTCGATTTCTATGAAATAATACTTACATAAATTTAAATACATTTTTTATTTGTAAATCGATTTAAATGTTACGAAACTTTACAGCGCCACCTGATTGCAAGTTACAACGATAGGCATGACATACAAATCTTCGTGGAAAAATATATATTTATACCAATTTTCATAATGATCGGTCAAATAGTTTCTGAGTAATAATAGTAATAGATATCATATATACAAAAATCCTTATTAGACTATTGTTAGGACGCGTACTGAATGATAACACTCTGTTGAACACTAATACACTTTATTCTCACTTGTACACTTTACCAAATAGCAATTATCCTGACCTCCAAAACACCGACCTTTTTATCTCATTCCAAAATTATGTCTGCCAGTCAGTAACACAACT
>DWPA01005876.1:0-11424 GCA_018251375.1 Calpodes ethlius
TATTTGTGTAATATGACGCAGGCTGCGTGTCGTGTTACTGCCATCGAGCGTTGCACAAAGGAAGATCATTGACATTAGAATTATGCTATTAAATTATTGTAGCAATGTTTTTATGAACAATTATATTATTATCACAGCCACACTACTTAAACTTCGTAAATTTCATGTTATATATAATTTGTAACATAGGTTTAGTTTTTCTGTCAGTGTTTTTTTTAACTTTAAAATTAAATTTACACAATAGCATTATGTCTCGCTGTATCCAGTGTACCGTCTAAGCACTTCGGGCCCAGTTGTCAGCGAAGCTGTAATCGGCTTAGGCGGGGGTCTTTACTTGAGAGTGTAGCTATATTCCTTACGCGAGTAACGTGGTGGTAAGTCAATTTCTTTATAAATAGCCGGAGTCGCTGGCCAAAAGAGTAACTAAATACCCGCATTGATACTAGCTGTCCAGAACTTTAAAACATGTAAAAATGCATGTCTCCGACGATTTTGCCTGGAGAGTGAATTACTCTACCATCGTCTGAGAACACCGTCGGGACTTTACCTCCCAAACGTCTATTATGCGTCGAATTGACCTCTCTACACCCGCAACGTCAACTTATTTCTTTTAATAAAAAATCTGACGGCAAATTTACATGTAACTGTTATTAGCACGAGGTTACACTGCAAAATGTGAGATTGAAATATTAAGTATAGAAGCCTGTGTCTGACGGCGTGGCACCATAATTGCACGTCGGTTCAGACAATGGCGGCCGATCCAGCTTCACTTAACTAAGTTAACTGAATGAGGTGCCACATCGCCTTATGCTTTTTGTATTCATTATAAATTAATGCTACGATCACGTTTAATAGCGACGTAGCGATAGATGGTAAAATATTTAATCGTCGACGTGAAGAAACGTAGATTATTACGGTGTCAAATTAAAAATTGCACAAAATCTTAATTTACGCAAAACAAATGTATGAAAACGTCGACTGAGTTTGAGTCATTCTTCTGTAATTGTGTCTTGTAATTTTGATAAAAAATTTTGAATCAAATGTCGTTTACGTAATAGTATCAAGTAGGTAATTGGTAATGCCCATTCAGTTCATCGACCTTATCATCCATTTTCATATAGAGAATAGTACCGTCTCGTAAACAAAGTAAGTACTGTATATTGTTACGGGTCTCACATTACAAAATACACTTAACCTTTGCTTATTTGTAGGGTGTACGTTTGACCTTTGTCGAGCTAAATAGCGTGACTTGTGATCTTGTCGCGAATAGAAAGGAGTAATTCTATTGTTTCGGACTGGTTAAAACGAAAATATCGTCTATTGGACAAACAATTCGTGTTAATTAATATTAAAGTAAATCGAATTTTCTATGCGATATTTTGTTAGTTAGAACTTGTCTCATTAATATTTCATGACTGCTCCACTAGTAGTTGCTTAATTATCTGAGTATGTACTTAGGATTGTGCACGACGTTTTATAGTAACATGAATAAAAAATACCTTTTACAGAACCATGTTGAATTACAGCAACGAATTAGAGAAATCCAAAGAAATTAATGCAGATGTTTCAACAAAACGCAATGCGGTATTTAAACTCACGAGGTAATTTTAAGCCAAGATACACAAACGAATATATAACGGTCGGGAATGATCCACAGGAACCCAACATTACGAGCCGACTCCCCAAATTGACTCCTGTCATTCCTTTTATTCGTCTTACGACGCGACGTGACAAATGCCTTCGCGTCATGTGAAACACGAACTGAGCGTCAGTCTTGTCACGTGGGACTCGGTAAAGACACGCGGATTCCGCGTCAAATTAAAAGAGAAATATCATTATCCCGCTCACGTGGCTCTTCAAAATGACGCACCATATTGTTAAGTAGTTGCGCAGCGCCTCCACTTGCGTACGACCTCCACACCTCCCCGATACTCTAGCAGCGTTGCTTGTCACCAGTACGTATGCCAACACAAAAGTATTCTTCAGTAATTGTTCAATACATCAATCTATATAAGCAATACTCAGGTTGCGTATTGTTCGTAAAATATAACGTTTTAACTCTTCGAATAGCACATAAGGCGCTAATATAATATAATAATCGTTATCAGAGGCCTTTGGACTGATCGGACGGCTGAGGAACACATTTGTAAGTTTTACTGACAGGCACGCCCTATTGCACAAAGTACATTTGATACCAGATCAGTGTTTCTAGGTCAATTATTAATATATTACACCAGAGAAACTGTATTGTATAAATCGTATTCCGTGTTATTTTCTTATTAATTTACTTTCTCCCCAGTAAAACTACCCGGTCGGGTCATGCAATAAATTTTTCCTTATCAGACGATAGTTTCTAGGGCTATCCATAACAATGGTGTATAAAACGAAGACATACGAGCATTTCATGTTAAAATATTTGTAACACCAAAGATTTTGTTAATGTATTATTACCTTCTAAATAAGTAGTTATAATTAAGTTAAATATTAGAATGAAGGCACTTATATAACGTACCATATTTATATATAAAATACAAGAGAAAAGACATCTATTGACAGAGGAATTTGAACGGAACGCAACAAGAATTGAATCGTCGTGGCGTCATTGTACGTCTGTTATAACGTTTGTTATCTAGCAGTTTTTAAATCGAAACATTTCGAAAATAATTTCACTGTTCATTTTCAGATATTGTTGAAGCTCGTCAAATAAAAATTTACACACGTTTACTTTCGAGCTTAGGTTCAGTGATGTAGAGATCAGCGACCACTAGAAATGATATATGACGTCGTTTCGATCATTGATCTGTACCGTGAACTGACAGTCGAAATGGGCATCGATTTGGGCTTATGGATGGATGTAGTCTCACGTCTCAAAACTGTCTTAACGCTGTTTTCGCTTTAGGTGTCTATTTTAAAATCGGCCGTTTTTTGCAGCTATCTGCCGATCCCTGCGTCCTCGGTATACGGCCACAATACCGGTATTGGGCATAGAGATACCAAAGCTCATAGTTTGTTTATTGCTCTCGCTGCATGATGTGTATATTGCGAACACTGGTGCGGTGCAGTGCGATATGAAATACCGTTTTAAATTCCGAATCGAGCGCGGTTACCAATGGAACTTTATCCATGCCTTTGCTATGGCTTTGCACAGCGATGTTCTTTGTAAGCTATTTTGTAAAGCGCGCCAAACTGAAAAATGCTACTAGCTACACTTTGCATTCTGAAATGCGAGCATGTAACAAGCAGACTAGATTAGGTCCACGTAATAATTTCCTTTTCTATAGAGTGAATAAGATCGCTTCTTACAGTCACGTATAATTTTCTCGAGGAAATTCTAAGCTCTTCATTAAACATAATATTTCGCATAATTCGGTAATACAAAGGTTCAGTAATATTTGGAATACTTCGAAAATCGTAATTGATCGAATAACTTTGTTTGTTTCAGAACTGACTCAACGCTCAATATTCGTCTGCTGTGGAGGTAAATTATTTTTTATTCCTTTATTATACTGTGCGTTTAATTATGTTATATTATAATAAATCTGTAGGATGCAGTCTTAGGCCGAAGTCTGAAATCAATTGTAAGTGATCGAGTACGTTGAACATCTTGGAGAGCGGTCAGTAACGGGACAGTTGGCCACTGATGGCAACATTTCATGCCTGTTTCCGTACTTTGTAAATTAACACCATCGCCTTCGGTTCTGGTATCAATATACCAAGGCTCAACGCCTTGTCGGGCTAGCATAAATATGTGAAATACTAGATATAGATAAAGGTATAAATAGCTTTCTTTCGATTGAATTTGTATATTCTTCATGGCTTTCAATCTCAAACAATTATTATATAATAATTTCGCTGCAGGAAGTAAAGTCAAAAGTTACATGAAACAATTGGAAAAGTAGGTATTTTAGATATAAATAAATATCAAAGGAACTATACAAGGAGCATTAGGAAGAAAGGCAGTCATTTGTTAATGGGTTTCAGGAGTAGGGAAGGGAACTCCGGACAATACAAATTGACTCGGACCTTTCCATCGAACTCAAGTTAATGGCCTTTTTACCGGACAATACTTAATCAGCCCACAATTGGACTTCACAGTAAAACGAACATTAGAAGTTTACTATTAATTGGTCATCTTAAGCGATGGATTGTACAATAATTCGTTACTTACTTTTTAAACCATAACTTTTACGACGTATTTATTACAATACTTATGCTCGATGTTAAGATATAAATATTATGTTAAGCAATATTATTTAATTACTACATTTAAATACTAACTATAACAGCGCTATCGATTCCTAAGTTAATAAACATCGAATAAATATATACATAACCTTATATACACTATGGTCTGACAGTTCATTTATTTGAAATGAAAGTGAACGGACAGAAATACGATCAAACTTGGCACGTGGAGACACTCTTAAGGCCGCCGGCAACAAACACTGTTTGCAAAGTTATCAATGCTGTTTTAACCTTTCATAAAGTCGTAAGAGGTGTGTTAAAGAAACGAAAAGGATCTCAAATAATATATCAAGGAAATATTATACGAAAATAATATAGGGTACTGTTAGCAATCACTACTCCGATAAATGATTTGAGTATCCGTTGTATAGAAGCCTTCATCCAACCTCAACTCCAAGCCAACCCCGTTGTTAGTTATTTATTGTCGTATACAACAGACGCAGCATTGATACTAAGTTCTCCCGGGCTAATATCATCTAGATTAACATTCGGTTTTACTGGTCTAACTATCAACTCTTTGTAGATTGAACTGTACATTTTTTTTTTATATGTTTGATATATTCATGTTTAAAATGCGGAGTGTCTAGCCCGTAGTACTGACGAATGAAAGAAAACAAAACTTGGAATTTCCGGTTCCCAGTGAAACTGGCAACAATTACAACAATCAAGTGTGGTTTGTAGATTTCGCGTAAATATTTAATAGGTGAAAAGACGTTAGTGGACTTATTAGCTTCAAAGTTCTTACTAACGTAAAATAAAGAATCGTAAATCCACGCGCGTGAGATTAAAATCCTTAACACATAAAACATGTACAGTTAAGTGGTACAGGGAAAGCTTCGTCGTAGTTGCTTAAGTAAAACACGTTGTACAGGATTCTAAAACCGGCGTATTACTCCAACATGAGGGGCACAAAGTTTCTATATTAAGAAACCCGACGCAACGTGTAAGTTCGCCAGTAAGCGACTAATGCGAGAATGTTCCACCAAGTTTTGTCTTCCGTGCGAGTCGCTTGCGACTTCCGGAGCTGTGGTTTAACACGTTGGATGTTATGCGCAGTTAGACTTAATGATTTTGTGGTGACTGTGCGATTCAATCGCAGGAGGTGTTTGCTTTTCAGACAAAGAGTACTTGCTGTGTGTCTCCCAATACTACACTTTCTACTTGTCATCAGGTGAAATTGAAATCGAGGACTAAATTTAAGTAAAAATGTAACGAATCGTTTTATTTGCAAATGCCCCCTCCCTTTTAATTGAACGTACTTGTCGGGAGCGTTGTTCAGTCAAATTTAATATAATTCGAAATTTTGTGCATATTGTTAGAGAATTAACTAAAATGTTCACTATGACTCACTATCACTATGACGAATTAGTATTCGAGATAGGATCTCCTTATTCGTACCCACGCTACCGGACACAGTTGTTAAAATCTTAATGGATTTTTATAATATTAAATATATTTGATTAGTTCATTGCTTTTTTAAGTTTTCCATTTTTGATTCCTAAAAATATGATTTATGGTAATACTTTTTGTTAAATTATTCGTGACGTGATGTGTTTCAACATATAAATCATATTAAAGTAAGCTGTAAGGAGCTCTGTCTATATTCCAGTCCTACGCTCGTATTAAATAACTGGTGTCAGTTTTGAAGTGCATCTCAAGAGAAGATTTCACCTGCTGACGTAATAAACAAAGCTTGAGATGCTATTTGAGATCTCGATATCACCTGCGATCGGGTTATTTAATAAAGAAATCTCACGTTATAAGATAGAATTCAAGATCCTGATGGGTGGGTTCAAACGATCGTATTGGTATTGGCGGCAATTATGAGGATCGTAAGTATTAATGCTGAAATTGATATTTATTTTTGTAGTCTTTGTTTTAATTAAAAAATATTTTATAAAGTTATGTATTCAATCGAATGAATGAACGCATCACAGCCCACTTTGATTTACCTACCTATAAAATTTTGATGTATCGGCGATGGAAAATATTTCATAACATTAATAATATATGCATTTGTTATATTCAGTATTTATTTATTGCATATTTTCGTAACTAGAAATACTATGTACTGTGTATATTTAATAATGCTTAAGCGTAGAATACTAACAAAACGCAGATATTTTTTAAAATAAACCGCGCGTGAATAGTATTTCACTGTTTTTGAATGCTGTTGATGTCACTTTATTAATTAGCGACGACATTATGATACTGGTTTCGGTATGAGAGCGTATCGGTTGTAATAGATCTTGAGAACGCGATTGAGATCGATTTATTAATACGACTAATTGAACTCCCGTGCTCATGTTGCACGCAGTTGTAAGCTAATCTGTCGCTTCATTCTTCTTCGTCAAGTTATTTGCGACGCCGTTATCCATCTACTTTTGTGTTTGTTGGATATTGATTTAATAATTTATAGTATATAAACCATTAAAGGAGAGTGCTCTTCAACACTTATGATTTCCCTCGTTTGCAATCAGTCTTCAGTGTAGTATAGGTATGTGGGTGTTATTGGCCATAGAAGTGCATTGTCATCGGGTCTAAAGCAGTGTGTAACATTTATACTTCATAGGATAAGAGGGAGAAATAGAGAAGGCGAGGAGTTCTAATTCAGCTTTCAAGATTTGACCTAAACAAACATACCAAAATGCTAATAAACATTGTAAGATAAACAAAAGTTTTTAAGAAAATGCAAAAATAGTCGATTATACATTCATATTTATCGCAGTTAGTGTCACAGTTAAAATGTCCACGTCAAAAAGTTCACCTAACACCGTCCAATATCGCTGCAAAGTTCTGCAGTTCACAAAGACATAATATATTCATCCGAGCATCACTGACAAAGGTGGGATTTGAACGAATCTGTGTCACAAAGGTACCTGGTTCTCACGACTACTCACGACTACATAACATAAAATGCACTACTGATCTTTGGCCACAGAACGTAACCATAGTACCTATTATTGAACTCATTTATTCTATGTTCATTGTTCTATTTGTTTTTAACACATAAATTTGTTATATTCATTTTAGTACTATCTATCTACCTACTAGAATAGTTAGCGTGAAAATGATTTTTCAGTGATTGTACTGAGTTAAGCTCATTTGATGAGAGTTGAGAGTTTTCACAAAGGATAGAAAGTCTTGGCAGCGCAAAGTCAGCTGGAGATAAAATCCGGCTAAATGACACCATAATTATAATTACAGTTATAATTATTCGTTTAAAGCCTTAATATTTTATACTACTTTATAATTAACATTGATACCAATTAAGAAAAGGTTAAGGTAACACCCCATACAAGAAAAATTAAAAAGTTGAAAAAAAAACTTTCTTTCTTGGACTATTATAACTTAAAAGAAACCTATTAATATACATAAATATATACTCGGCTAAAATGTTCTTATAAAAATAGCATTGAATAAATTTCCTTACCTTTTTGTAGATCATCTTTTTAGAGATATTATGAGTCGGAGCTTCTATATTTTAAGATTATACTTGATGCTAATTCCGCCCGTAACAATTTGGCGCTCTCCTTTATTCTCACAGCTGTTTGTCTACTCTCATTCGCTTCACTCCAGTTAAACGGAACTGGATGTGACGTCAGCGCTGTTTCAATCGGCGTGCGATTATCGCGCCGTCAGAGCCAGTCTTCTTTACTTAATATTCCAATCTCAGTTTTGCTTCGTAACTTCGCAGGGAATTGAGAACGATCTCAACTAAGTATTAGGTTTTTTTTGAGATAAACTAGTAAGCTCCTTTACTGGTAATGTAGTTGGAACTATCTTTTGAAACTTTGTAATATTTTTGGTCACAATTAACCATTGTACGGTTATAACTACGTGTACGTTACTTGTACACTGAAGCTCAATAAAAGATCCCTGGATGATAATCAAGTTTACGAGAGAAAAGATAATCTGCACCATTAAAGTTAAGTGGGAAAAGTATAAAACTGTGGGTAATAATTTAAACATATTTACTACTGACATTGTTGAACGTCGGAGTGATTTAAATAGCAATACGTTTTTAATGTAATTTCAGTTAATAATTCAGCAGACCATCAATATCTACCTGATTATAGCGGAGTACTATCTGATTAAAATAATAAATACCACTTACAGTAATTCGTGAAGTTGAAGTCATATTTCACATAAATAAATGTTTATAGACTCGACACCGGTTGGTCTGTGAACATTAATTTTAGCTTTTCTTTTTAACCATAATTATGTTGCACTTTAAGAACTAAAATTCATGTTTGTATTTGAGAATAACTATTTTTACCACTTTTTGGAAGCTATTCTTTGCAATCGAAGCATAACACAATCGTTTCCTGGAGAAAGCATCTTAATGGGATATAAATTATGAGAATGATGCTGCGAACATCGACTGCCCCACACAATCGGAGGGCGAGCACGGTTGACAAGCAAAAGGCGTGGGACTCGCCAATGAATCTTCAATAGCACTCAAATTGTGTTGGCTAATGAGACATTCAACCTCATTTGTAACTTCGTATACAGTGGACGAACAAATTACTATAACTTTACCATTGAGAGAGTTTTATAACGAGCGGATAAAATTAATGGTAACTTATTACAAATATCCAAGTTTAGATAATAAGAGTGTTCAATCAAAGTTTTAGTAACGTGGGCAAAACTAAAAGAAATCTAATGATAGTGTGTCACTTAGCTTCGCTAGAAGTCACCACATTAGACGGGAACATGTTCCAAGTCATCAATCAATAGCAGCGCAATCAGTCGTGAGGGATTTTACAACATTAGTCTGCGAGCTCTTCGGTTCCACAGCATTTTATGTGATGTCGTTTTTGTTCTCGGTCGGGCCACCAGTGGCTGTGCGGACGTCCTCGTTTCTCAATACTGAACTCGGCTTTAGAAAACTTTTATTTATTGGAGGTTTCGGGAAATTAAAAACTATTTGTAATACTTTTGTTTAGGGACTGGATTATTTGTATTTTATTTTAGAATGACATAAAGAGGTTTGGAAGGACAATAAGAGAGAAAGAAAATAATTATATTTTACTTAGATAAAATAATATGATATGTGACAAAATGGACAGCGATTAATTGGCCATTAGATCCCTTGTCTCGTCCGGAGAAAAACTTTCCTTATTATGCCTATTAAGGGGACGACTTCGTGCATGGGGTCCCCGTCACACCGAGTTCCAAAGTTCTTTGTGCCGAAACTACCTTAATAAAGAAGGATGGCTTATTATTACTTTCAGATATAGTTCTCGATATGTCCGAGAGGCTGACAGATTGTTTCATTCGCTCGTAACCGCAACGTCATGTCCAAACGTGATACAATCAATATGGCTCGGCGCCCATCGGTCAATACCACTAGTGGTCGTCGCACATTACGACGAAAACATTAACTCTATTTACAGTGATTTTGTAGTAAAATTTAGCGTCTTGAACGATAAAAGTTTTCTAGTAGATCGCGAATCTTTGTAAATAGTACTCGCTTTTTGAGTTTAATAACTGCATAACAGCTTGTCTCTCATCGTTCTTGAACAGGCTTCTTATCATTATGATGCTTTAATGCAAATTGGTGAAGTGTTAGGAACCGAACAAAATATCAGAATTCTATTTACAGTGCCAAGGCCAACAACATGTCTCGTGGATAACTATCTAACGATAGGTATGTCACTATGATGATAGATCTAACGACAGTATAATTGCCATCAGCAGTCACGCATCTATTTATCGATCATTAAGGATTGATGCAAGTCATCTATCAGAGCATTGTAAACTGTCATTACTCGAACACGTGTAGCGTAAAGAATATGACAATAATCTTCAGCTCATATAATATTAGTGCCGGATTCGCACGTCTCTCATGCTACCACGCTACTTCAATACCTCATAATAACGTTTCGTTTCTTTATAATTGCGTTGCACAAATAGAGCGTGCGCAGTTCTCACGCCAAAGTTGCACCAGGCGCGAAATCTACATCAAACGCCAGCAAGCAAGCGTTTTACGCCTTGAATCCAAATTATCCATTGAATACATACTTCACCATCACAGTAATTTCATTTCCGTTATTTAAAGGGATATAACTCAGTCACTGTGTGGTAATCCTTATTCTATAATATGATATTTGTACAATAACTATTCTCCGACTACGTTTATTCGCTTAAGACCGGTATAAAACTGCCTTTTCCTATTTGTGCGATGTAATACTGTTGTAAACGTTACCTAAGCTGTGGTCGCAATGTCAGTGGACAATAGAAATGTTTGTGTATCGCATGTACTTTTGTGCCATAGAGATCATTGCAGTTGTAGTTTTGAGAAGATTAGCGAGAATATTCCTGTACATAAGAT
Source organism: Calpodes ethlius (assembly GCA_018251375.1). Taxonomy (NCBI): domain Eukaryota; kingdom Metazoa; phylum Arthropoda; class Insecta; order Lepidoptera; family Hesperiidae; genus Calpodes; species Calpodes ethlius. The sequence continues at coordinate 10,583 of DWPA01005876.1, forward strand.
TACGATAATCGTTTCATTAATATTGATAATTCTTTAACTCACTTCGAATAACTTATAAGGCATAGTAATGGATAATAAGTGTCTCCAAAGTTTCCCAAGAAAATTCTTGAGTTGAATATAAAAAATATGAACGTGTAGCTTGTAGTTCAATAAGAGCGACCATATATCTCCAAGGAGCGAAGATGTTATTCGTGTAAGAACTGATATTTTGGATTTAGATATTTAGAAACATATTTCTATAGAATATGTAAAAGGGTTGTGTAGTGAAGTGTTAGCCTCCATACTTAGATAGAAAGCCATAGGACAGTAGGTAATTAAGTAGCATACAATACTATACGACGGATTTCGTTACGCACATAAAACTAAAGATATAATTCGTATATGCAATCTAGAAGTGGTCTTACATTGTGGTAAAAATTTATACTTTTCAATCTTAGGCTACAAAGAAAAATAGAAGTTCCAAAACTATACAGAACTTGATATCAAGAGCAATAAGAATAAAAGCTTTTTGAAATACTAATGAAACAAAGAAATAGTTGCCGAATAAGGAACTTGATTACGTGCGAAACGAAAATGGGAATAATGGGATTAGCGACTACGTCTTACGTAACGGTACGTAGCTGCTAACGTGAACGTTCAAATGTGCAATATAATTGCCGTGAAGTTTTTGTAATAAATGTTAGCACATTAGGGAACTTGCCGAGCTTTTAAAGTGCTACGAAACTCGTAGACGTGCTACGAATAAAGTGAGTTAAGCGCTTAGCCTTCAGCTTAGACACACTCAACTGTAGCGTAAAAAACTTACAACTTTAAAGGTTTTTGTGGGTAATAATTTCATTATT
>DWPA01005877.1:0-11422 GCA_018251375.1 Calpodes ethlius
AGTTGTGCAACAACAAAAAAAAACAAATAACCATCATAATAAATTACTGACATCGAGTCCCCTACCATGAGCAGAGGGGCTAATCATCTCGTCCACGCTGTCCCACTGCGGATTAGCAAATTTTTACAGTACATCTGTGACAATACCATGGAATATCGCAGGTCGTCAGTTAAACAAATGACGACGTGGAACTGTTAAGGTACTCACGGTCTTGTCCTTGTTGGTGAAGTGCACCAGCCAGCCCTCCTTCAGCCACTGCCCGTCGCGCTTCTTGTTGTGCTTCACGGACTGCACGATGCGCATCAGCGGGATGTTGGCGCTCGGGGACGACGACGAACTGAAACAGCGGCCGCAAGCCTTTTATTTTCCCCATACCGAACATCGTCCCCACTCACCTTGGAAGGTGACAACGTTAGAAATATATTATGTCCCGGTCTGTACATGATGTAGAAATTTTCAAAGACAGTAAATTGTTTAGTGCGTTCGCATCTTGCAGTTCATCGCCCCTCACTATCAGATGGAATGTTGTCAAGAATTACATTACGTAGCAGAACAATAATAAGGATCGTTGACGTTGACATCGAATTCATCAGTGTCAGCTGACGATTAACGGAGCTTCTGGCGTCGGATCGGCATCTGATCGATGGTGAGTGCGAGTTCGAGGTACGTGCAACACGTGACGGTGGTCATGTCACGTCCAGTGCGTTCTTTCAACAGCTCCTACAACCGTACTGCTTGATATATTATATCAGTGCCACATCCGTACTCTAAGACTAATTAAATATGTTAAAAATGGTATCACACAGATGCGGCCAAAAGTTTAGAGCGCTAATGAAGTGGTGAGGCGCACCTGCTGGGGCGGCTGGCGGAGCGCTCGGGCAGCCCGTCTCGCTGCGGCTCCTCCTCCGACGGCCGCCGGCGCAGCTCCACCTGACACACGCAAAATAATAGACACGCGGGAGGAGCTATTGCAAACGACGCGTGCAAACTACAATTCCATTAAGAAAAATAATTATCATGAGACATAAAAGTATTGAACAATGTGTTCGACAATTAATGGCTTCATTAAAATAGTTTTATTTGATGCAATGTAATTTAAGCTGTGGGAAGATCTCCCACCACGCTACATTATTATATTCTGAGGAGCGCTCGTGCTTCGACAGTTCATGTTTTTTGACTTTCTTGAACTCCAGAGGTGTGAGTGGTGTATACTACAGCGGCAGCGGTACCTGGTGGTCGCGGCGCTCGGCGGCCGGCTCGGCGTCGTCGGACTCGTCGTCGGCGGTGCAGCGCGTGCCGTCCGACAGCTCGCTGCCCGTGCTGCAGCTGTCCTGGTACTCGCCTGACAACACACCCCCGCCCTTGGGTCAATGCTGGCTTCAATCAAATTGACGGATAATCTAAACGCCGATTCACGCACGTATACAATGTTATTGAAGTATAATCTGTTGCTTGTCATACATGAACCTTTGTATTAGTGTATATCAACCAACGTGAAGAGCCTTGTTCTCTTGGAATGAAGTAGCATTGACAGCGGTAGGAGTGAAATGCGAGAGGAAACGGGAAAAATCATCTATTGCTTACGGCGGACATGTGAAGTAGCGGAAGGCAGATAATGTCAAGGTGTCCGTCGTATATAGAGGGATGTACTGACTGTGATGGTCGCGGATCTCGGCGCCGCAGTCCTTGGGCACGAAGGGCAGGCACTTGCGGTGCGCGTTGTAGTGGCAGTCGCCGCACTGCAGCCCCTGCTTGAACAGCCCGCGCAGCAGCCGCTTGCACAGCCGACATACCGTCGGCCGCGTATACGTGTGCACCTGGAACGTGTGCGGGATGCCCAGCGAGCCGCCCCACGCGCCGCCCGCCCCGCCCGCGCCGCCCGCCCCGCTCGCGCCGCCCGCCGCCCGCTTGCCGCCGGCGCCGTTGCCCATCTGCCACCGTTCACATCGACAATAAAGCTACTGCTGACTGCGAGATTGTTCGATGTCACTCGAAAGTCTAGAGAAAGGAGTCGGAGTGGTTTCCAAATAAGCACCGCATTACACTGTAACTTGACAATATGCATTGGTGTTGCTGATGGCGCTCCGATTGACTCACAAAATAATTCTTATTAAAATGTGTATGGATAGATAGTTAGAATGCGGGCCGCAGTAGTTGAAGTGATTTTATAAATACTCTGATATGTTACTGTGGCTAGGCGGGTGGCAATTCCATTCGATAAATACATGTATCCACAGGTCGTATGTACTTTGGTCTGCACCCGTGTGAATGGTCGCGACGCTGCTCATATATACTACTAATAGGGCTATAGATCCGTGTTCAGTACTACCGATTACGAATAAAATTACTTAAGCGTTTACGAAGTCTTTAAAAGAAATGAAGACCTTTGCCCTCTTCTAAAGAAACTGGGATTGCCACTCGATCTGTGATTTACGTAAAAGTTATCTTAGGTATATATTTGTAACATATGTGATAATGATCGCAAATAAATATTTTCTAAGGTATAAATTGACATTCAAAAATTAAAGAGAAGTTTTTTTTTGTACGATAACACATTCGAGGTTGCATATCTAGCTTGCTTCAATATGTGACAAGTGCAAAGTTGTATTGCTGCTCTTGCATCGGCATGAGCCCGCCGCATTGACAGCATGTTGTCATGTCATGACAGTGTACATATATTTATACCCTACAACAAAGTGCAGCTATGTCGAATCTAAATGCAAACCTCTTAAAAATGTAATAATGTAAAACATTCTCTGAAGTTACTATTTGTGCCTAAGTAACGTACATTGTACAATTTTCTTACCAAAAAATAGAGTACAGTAAGGTATAATAAACAAATAAAATATTACTAATGTAACAATGTCGGTGGTTTGATGGCATCAGCCTCATGCACGAGAATGATTTGTAATTCTAAGTGAAGGTGGAAACAGATCCATCGTGAAATGAATTCGAGCCCCGTATTCACAGACAATACTAGCAGGTCTCACAGTGAAATAGAACGATAGGACTGTCTGTATTTGTACTACTTCATTAATGTTTCTCGGACAATGTCAAAGACAAAGGTGACGTACTAACAATCGGTCTTCTCTTTCTATTTTACTGTAAGACCGCATAGTATTGTTTATGAATACGATTGCGAGCCAGATTAGCTTCTGTTACAACTATATCAAATAATGATCGCTGCGTACGGCCAGCCGTATCGGCCGCGCCGCGTTACACCTACTGCGGTCTGCATTGGATGATGGGTATCAGGGAAGTAGTAAAATAAAACTCAAAAATGACATAATAATTGTTTTAATATAATAAAACAAAGTGTAAACATCGAGTCCCCGCCACCCACCACCCATGTGCAGTTAATACAATTACAATGTACGTTAAAGTTCCGCGACGGTGACTCGGCCTCGGCTGCCACGTGAGAGGGGAGCGGCGACGGCGAGGGAACTATCGCGGGGAGCGGCGGCATGCTCCCTAGATAAGCCTGTTTTCGGATATTCGGATATATTAGCTAAAAATCCCCGCCACGAGCGAAATACTTGCGATCAACTGATCTTTGCTACTACTTGACATTTGTTGCTACTTCTATTGCACTACCACTACACGTACCACATGACGGGCCCGTTCCCCGCGCGAGTTCCCTATTTCACCCCGCCCCCCTCCTGCGTCGCAACCGAGGACGTAGTCATCAGCTCGCATTGTACTTCGTAATACTAAGTGAGATTATAAAATATAAACGTTACTCAGTTAATAAACGTCCTCCGAGTTACCGCACCGCTGTCAATAAACAGGGTATCTCTAAAATTGTAAATAGTTATATAAAACTTATCATAAAATATAATGTAATGGTCATGATATATTTGACGGATGTACGAGTAGAACCGTTAGCTCGGATCGCGCGCTGCAAAGCTGGCAGGACACGCTCGCCGGCCAGTGTATAGACATCGAGGTCAGAGTCGAGCTCAGTTGTTTCCTGCGACGAGGTCGGCCAGGCGCCTTACCAGCGAGTCGTCGTGTGACGCATGGCTGTGCGTGGAGGAGCGCGAGGGGCTGCGCGGGGCGCCCGAGGAGCGACGGCCGGAGCCCCCCGCGCCCCCGCCCGGCACCGGCGATTCGCAGTTGGACGGCACCTTCACTGCGCACCGCTTGTGGTAGTTCAGGCCGCAACCTGGAACGATCGTTGTGCTATTAGATAAGTTTATGAGTTAGTGTATCAGGTTCCAACCATCGGCTATCGGTAAAAAAATCTTTATCTCAAAGATCAAACCGACTTTATCCCATGATGCGATTTACGGAGTAATGAACGATGTTTCGGCGACAGGTGACCAGGTCCCACCTGTTGGAGGTCACAGGGATCCTTGCCATCCAAAATTATACTGGAATACGTAGAACCGTAGAAGTCGATCACGCGATGAGATTTCTAATATCCATAGGAGGGTCAATGTTCACTCAAAAGAGCTACTTTGATCATTGCTAAGTAATTACCTACTGAAACCGATTAGGCTAACAAACAAAAAATGCTAATTACCTTCACATTTGAGCCCCTGCCGCACCAGACCGAACAGCATCTCCCCGCAGAAGTCGCAGAAGGTTGGCGCCTTGTACGAGTGCACGGCGAGGGCGTGCGGTCGCGGCGCCGGCGCCTCCGCCCCTATACCCGTAGCGCCCGCGCCGTCGCATACTAGCGCTACATGTAACATTACACACACAGATTAGGAACTATTATCATTTATGTCGTTCTAATTACCAATAAATAAATAAATAACTAACCTATCCGAATTTCTCATTCCTTTAATATACAACTCAAATATCCGTCGATTCTAGACGGTGTGGCAGCATCCTACACTATTTAGGAGGTCGGGTAATGTGGGGCGCAGAATGTTGTCAGTACTGAACCCGGAGTTGTTCCTTTTCTTTGCTACCTGTTCCTTATCTTAGTCTCTCCCAACTTTCCACAAACTTCTCATGAAGTTCAAAAGGCTGATAGAGAGATCAGCGTTCACGGCAAACACCGGTGCGTTTACAAGAGATGTTGTATAAGAAATTCCATAAAACAGCGACCTCAAGCTTCGGGGACCTTTCAAAGGTTTGTCCTCGAAAAACGGGGTCAGTAGCGACTGTCTATTTGTGCAAAAATTTAGGTAAGGAGTGAGCTCTACGATAGTTATATCATAGGGTTTCCAAGGACAAGTCCCAACGTCCAAATATATATGGCACACAGAATCGTGCTGGAACTACTTACGGTTAGCGGTGAGGACTATCTCGACGAGGGTTTCGTCTGTGACGTCGGTGGCGGCGTTGATGAGCTGCAGCACGTTGGGCGAGCAGTAGTCGTGCCGGAACAGCAGGATGCGGTCCGACAGCCGGTTCAGACCGTTGTCCGGGATCTATAGACACAACAGCAACGACTATCGAACCGGATCTTCTACTTATCGAAATAAACACATTTATCATATTAATAATATATCAATCCCTTACTTTTGGTTAAAGATATAGAGGTTAAAGTTAATACCGTATTAAACTAGCTGAAACCGAATTTTGTGTCTGTTTCTACTCAAATTAATTTATCGTCCGAGGGAATATATATAAATGAGTACAAAACAGAAAGCAACCGTTAATTGAGATGTTGCTAAATATCGTTCGCGTTCACGACGCGACACCATACGTTCTGGCAGACAATTGTTTGGTGGTGCTAGGGTCGACGTTAACAATAATATTCTTTTATTTAGGAAATCCAGTTTCATACGTCATCTCATCATTTACCTCCCGTTTAATTTTTTCTTCCGTATGTTAAAATATAAATTCTTATTTTTCCTCATACCATACAAATTAAGAAAAATATACAAATTTCATTTTATTAAAATGTATGAATTTCCTTAACGTCTTTTGCCTCAATTTGGAAAGTTTCTCTAAAATGAAAATAGCTCTTTTCATCCTAAATGCGCCTGACGATCGGAATTCGGAGTTAGGGCTGTTTTTGTATAGATTATGTGGTACTCCTGGCGGTTAGCACCTACCTTGTCATGCACAAACTTGACGGCCAGCTCCTTGAGATGCGCCAGCGTGAGGCGGTGCGCGGGCGCCGAGGCCACGTCGCGCAGCACCCCCAGCTGGAACAGGAACGTCACCTCGTCCTCCATGCCGCCTCGCCGCCCCGCCGCACCGCCGCCCCGCACCACACCCTACACCCGCACCGTCTGCCCTGCAACAAAAATGTACGCCAACGATATAATTCAATTCCATTGTTTCCAGCTCATAACAAGTGAAATCAGATTTCTCATAGTCCACGTTACTATATAACCATCAAAATCTGTGTTGGTTATACATCATATATGGAAAACAACTTAACATAAAAATGTTTCAAAAAGAAGGTTAATATTTTATTTTGATGCTCTTTATGGTATCAATTACTTCGGTAGTAATTAGTTGGTGGCCACTGCAGACTCAGGAAATGATGCGCAATCAAGTCAGAATGTCTTATTTATAAGTGGGACCACCTGTCGCGTCTGCCGTTCTCATGGAGCCAGCTGACGTCAACATTTGGTCGCGTCTGATTTTCCTTTTATAATCGTACCCAGGCGCTATCAGAGAAAACATGTTTTTGCAGGTGATTACGAATGAGACGCGGGTTAAGTTCAGGACGGTCCGCGCCGCGTCTAGCGATAAGGTGATCTTCTAGGCTTCGATAATGAGGAAAGTCATGAGATATGCGAGTTATTTTGAAAATATTCGGTGGCAAAATTTCACTTATCTTACAATGTTTACACGAGGCATGATGCAGCGGCATCCTCAACCTTTGATTACGTGGACGGGTGAAGGTGTCGACACCGTCGCACTGGACTATCGCACCAATTAGTTGGCATCATCATCAAAATATTTTTGTTTTAAAATACTATAATATTATAAATAAAACAATAACATGTGTCGGGTCAAACCGCCATTCGAAAGGCTAAGTATTTTTAATTGAAGATAATCAGAAACATTAATCATCGATGCAACCCGGCCAACAAAGAAAGAAGAAAGAAAATACTGGTTCTGAAGCCCCCTACTGGAACACCGTGACACGTGTTTATCTATCTTTTAGCCTTTGAGGGTCGACAGTGCATTTGGTTGCGAGATGACCCACCGGCCTTTTTCCCAAACGTGAAAAAATATAGCGTATTAATTTATAATTGAAAGGCAAAATAACTTATCGATAGAGCTGACCTATCATATGTCGAAAACTTATCAGTGTGCTGGTTTACGAGATTTTAATTTTTGTTTAACTTTTTAGACATTTGGCTCCTTTACCTTATTTTTTATAGTAGTCTACAAACGATGAGTTACTTTGAAATACCTTTCCAAGTACTTCTGGATAGTATATCAAATATGCGAGTTTGCAATTTTGCCCAAATTGTAAAAGAATCATCATTCATATAGCTTCATCATAGACACACATCAACACTTAAACCTAAAATAATTTCAAACACAAAGGAATTATTCTGCAGGAAAGTTATTTCATAGTCTACTGCTTTGAATTGATCTTTGAAAATCTCTTTAAATTTTAAAACCGGAACTGGTTACCCTAGTCATATTGACATCCAGTATTCGGAGGCTGAAGATAACTGCAGTTTACGAAGTGTAACGTCATTTGGGTGTACACAGTAGCGGGAATAACAGGATAGCTATTAAGTTGGCAGCCATCACTAACCATTGTTTGTTATAATTTTATTTTAAACTAGTAATTCTTTCGCTTCGGAATATGTATGCTTCATATTAGACAAATATTTATATGACAATTAAAGATGTAGATGCATATCACATCAATAGATTTGTCTATAAAAAAGTATTATTTAAGTTTTTCATGACTAGAATATTCATTTTGAAGGTTGAAGAAAGTATGTGCGTATTGTTTTTTATATGTATTAATTCAAAATACATAACATAACGTAAATAATATTATGGAAATGTACAAGTTGTCGAGTCGAGATCATTTAGTTGCGGTCTTTCAGTAAACAACGGTGTCTGTAAATAATAGTATATGCCTGTGTCGTCTAATAATATCTCTCAGCTTCGACGATTCGCGGTACCTTGTTCATAGAGATTGTTCGCGGGCCACAAACATAAATATCACACCCATCCTAGTACATAATGCCGTGCTGTGACGTAATACCTCGATACGACACATGCGTCTCGCTGGTGCTTTCTCCAAAACAAACCGGAGGTCGGGCGGGTCGAGCCGCTAATAACATAATCTACACGCCGAGGTGAACCCTCGATAACTCGCTCGTACTGTAGGACCGGCAGCTGGGTAAACAGGCACCTCACTACTACTATTTATAATTGTACGCAGCAATTATTGACGTATCACACGTAACAATGTTGTACACAAGTAAACATTACCATCGTCAAGGGCATGCGAGTCGGGAACCATTTTATGAACTTGGAACTACCTTGAAGATATGGCAGGGGGTAGACGATGACAGGGAACTAGCGCAAACTACTGCTCGTGTAGTATTTTAGCTATGTTGCCAACCGCTAGTGGTGAAATTTCTTGAGTGCGCGTGTGCCAAGCAAGAGAACAGTTCAAGTTAGAGTTACACCGAAAACAACCGGTTTGACGTTTAAAGTGATATTCTTAAATATTGTGGCACCACAAGGGTCGACGATGGAATTTCTAAAACTACAGCAGATATTAGAGGCCGTCGTCCCAACGGACGCAGGGCATTCGCCGATTTGCAACATTGTTTCATTTCCGCTTCCGCGTGACTTAGGGCGACAGGGGAATGGAAAGGATTAGCGCGCCGCCGGCCGCCCGCCCGGCGCTTGCAGGACTTCGTCTGAGCCCTAAGTACTTAATGGAAGGGTAACGTGAGTTGAGGATTTCATACTTCATAGTATTGGTGCATGTTTCTAAGGTTAGGAATTATTAGATATTAATATGCACGTCCATTGCAATCTTAGAACATGCAAGCTGTACTCCCCCAAGCTATTGAATCGTTCCCTAGTTTGAAGTTTACATGAATCTGGATACTTATTTCAAACTAATATACTATTAACATCTGTATTCATACTCGCACTCTTCTTATTTCGATATAGCCTTATAACGACGAAGTTTACCGGGCCGTGTAATAGTATAGATGTAGTTAAATATCTGTAAATAAGATTTTATAAAAAAAAAAAAAATGGCAAATTTATGACTAACCCGAGCCTAGGAACGAGCTACTTGAATAAAAATAGTGCGTTATATCTATAGTACAAAAACGGAGAAAGCTATTATTGAATTGGTTTATTAATTAAAACCGGGAAAGTTTAATTGTACACCAACATTTCTGTTGATGACAGACACGTTGCTCGCGCCATTTGATTCATTTTAATATCTAAATACTAATGTGTAATAAAAAAATGCTTTTGTACGTGTATTAAGAAGTTCGAAATCAGTACCATTTGTTTAAATAATTAAATAAACGCTAAACTCATACACCCGCAGTAGGATTTCCCTGTGTAGCGGGTGGCATGGACAACACAAATAACACGTCACTGACACCCATGACCCGAGAACAAATATTTATCTGTCACATAAATATCTGCCCCGGCCGGGAATCGAACTCAGAACCCCTAGTTTTGCAGACAGGGTTACCAACTAGGCTACGGAGCCGACAAATCGTTTGATCGAAGATGTTACCAAAATATGTATTTGTCATACAAGTATTTTACACCGTTATTGATATATATTTAAAATAGTTCAGTATTTATGTGTTTCTGGCTTAGCACCAACTTCGAACATTTCTTCAGTAGCCAGTGCGAATATAATCAACTGTAATTATATAATTTCAATGAAAGTGATGAAAGATTTTACTGCGCTTATGTTATCGATTACAAAATTCTCAATAAATACAATTAAATTTTTCCCATGTCATCTTCCCGCAGGATTGACAGCGGTTCCGTGATCAATGATTCCTGCGATGTCCTCCTTGTTACATTGTATTATCAGTTCTTCAATAACATTATTTACCACGTCTACGTAACGTGCAACACTGGAAAGGTGAACGACTCGTCTCCATGACGTCAGACGTGGACGGTGGAGCGATGCGCCGAGCACGTGTGGTGGGACGATGAAACACAACAGTCAGCAATAGACGGGAGAGAAGTGACTCGATTGTTATCGAGTGATCACTCACACACTGTTATTGAGAAGCGATTGTGACGAACTTTGACCGTCGGCCACAGTGACGTCACCTGTTGATCACAGTCCTAAGTCTGATTACAGGCTGCTTTAAGCGAATGACGTATTCAATCCCTTGTTTTTCATTCCATTGGCACGTGTAGAATTAACACGCTCCTAAAAATATTATAACGACCTCGCGTTCTGCTTCGCAGGACTGCGACGTGGAGTTCATTCATTAATGTGGCCAGCCGATAGTAATACAATCAGAGTATTAACCCTTCGGCCAATGTGGATGTGAAAGTGTGGTACTTTGTCGAATGTGAAATTACTCCAAAATTGGTCAATTGATGCAATAATTCACAAATTGTTATGACCCAGAAAGAAACTGCACGACAATTGAATGACGTAATCAGGAGATTAAGAGTGAACGCCTTATTAGCAACACGTTAAATTATGCGAACTGAAGCCGGTCCGCGGTGAGGGCGGCGAGCGGACCGCCGCGTCGCTAAACATCACCACGGCAGATACGCCGTTCCCTCTACAACATAGCACCTTGTCAAAATAATAGGACCGAAAATGACGTGCACAAGCAAAAAAATGCTAAATGACATTAAGTTTTGGCTTTAAATCACGTGCACGTTTCATTACTACGCTACTATGATATCGTCCTTGTGTAAAAACGACGTAGGCCATTGAAGACCATCATTACCATTTAAACGTTGGTTTTTGTTAAACTCGCCCGCACCACCGCGGGAGCCGCCTGCTAATGTCACGTTTAATGTATGAATGCGTTGCGTTTGTTTACAAAGTTACACTTTTGTTACAGACTGTGTAGTGCGGGAGGCATTTAGTGTACTCTTTTTGATATGAATACCCGACAAACGAACAGATCCACAGTAATATCAAAAGATTGACTGCAAAATTGAGACCGTAATACACAAAAATCATTGCATATACATAGTCCATTGAACACTGTAGGAGCTTTCGTTGTAGCCTCATTGTTCATTCCTCATCAGGTCACACCGCGTAAAAGGACAGATTGGCTTGAGCTGAAAGCCTTTTACTCTCCAACTCACGCAGCTCCTTTAGGGATTAGTAGCTAGCAGAGTCAACTTGGTAATTCATATTTCTGAAGGCGTTACATACGTGTTACCGACGTTAACCAATTTAGTAATTAAATAAAGCGAATATCATATTCACACACCATCGTACACCATCGAGTACCTTAGTCTTGAAAATAGCGAGGCAGGTGTACTGACAAATATATTTTGACATAAT
>DWPA01005878.1:0-11422 GCA_018251375.1 Calpodes ethlius
ACAAACATGCACGTTACGTTACGTTACTTCTCTCAACGCATAGTATCATCATCATTATATTGGGACTAAGTTCCTTATGGCTTTTGGTCTAGTAAAATATCGACTATTATCTATGGTATAAATGTGAGATATGACAATATATAAGTATAATACATTTGTCTTTAGTGGGTTATTTTATAGGTTAGTTTCAGTGTATCATATTACACTCTTTACCTTAAGTGATTAAAATATATGAATATAAAAATCTATGAACATCTGTAGTCATAGAAAATTGATGAAGTATAAACGTAAGGAACTATGTTCTTGTCGCACGTCGGAATTGAAGGACAAATTTAAAATTTTTGAAAGTTATTTCCTCATGAAGTAACGTACATTTTAGGCAACTCTATAAACATAAAAAAAACCTAGACAAGCAATTGCGTCACTGCTATGTTACTGTGGTTTAACGTGCTAAAATCACACGTTAATTAACGCGTTGTTTGACACACAAATTACTAGGAAGTATAATTTGTATAGAACTCCATTCATGCAGCCAAACTTTTACGTGTTAATTTTATCGCATTAGTTAAGGTGCATACGAACATTGACATTGACACTGACGTTAACGCAGGCGTGGTATGGATATAATAATAATAAATAAATAAACGCTAATACATTCATACCCCCGCAGTAGGATTCCCTGTGTCGCGGGTAACATGGACAATGCAAATAACACCCATCACCCGAGAACAAATATTTTTGTATCTGTCACATAAATATCTGCTTCGGCCGGGAATTGAACCCAGGACCCCGCGCTTCGCAGGCAAGATCACTACCAACTAGGCTATGGGGCCATCAAATAATAGTACTTTCTTAGTACTTAAATGTAAAATGAACTTTGCTCGTTAATAAAACTAAGAATGAACGTTATTTATAACGTAATTTTTTTTTAGTTTTCGGTTCTTTTTTCGCCAGTGGCGACACAGTTTTATACTATTACCGCTGTTTACGAACTGCCGGACGTATAACTGTTGTTGGTTCTTGAATCTTTATTTATACACATAGTATAACCGTTTTTTTGAATTCCATCAATCACAGTGACGTGTGAATTCTGAAGTTAACGACTCCAGCCCGTTTTCGTGAAGTCACCCGAGGCGTAAGGAAGCATACATCACGCACACAATGCAGCTGTAATCGACCGTCGATACAGGCTTCAGTATGGAAATTTATCCGATTTTCTTCACTTCCCGCCTGGAATAACGTCGGACGATAAAGGAATCTTAATACAGCGCACATAAAATAACATTTCACGGTTCATAAAGGGATAAGATGCTTACGGAAACGAGAAAGAGTCTAGTATGCGACGTTAGAGACGAAAACATGAATTATTATGTGAAATTTTTATACTACGAAAATAAGCTATGTACATGTTGAAAGTATAAAACATGGCAATATAAAAATTAGTTCAATTTTCATGATTTTCATTTAAAAACTGAGCAAGTTTCATACAAGCTATTTTACCACCTTAAGGCTAGAGTTTACAAAAATCCGTTCTTAGTGGATACCTACGTTATAAAAGAACCTGCAGTCAAAATTTCATCTGTCTAAATACGTCGGCTTGATATTGATCTATCAGTCACGATAAAAAGTTTTATATATTAAGATTGGGCTTTGAAAAGTATAACATAAATAAATATTATTATATTTAAAATGTTCTAATGTAACTTTACATATGACAAACAAACACGGCATCTTTAATATTTTTTATATTTCTGGACTTTAATATACCTATTCTCTTTTGGATGATATATCAAATTTATAGTCATGTCAAATAAGAAAATTTTTTTGCCTAATCCTACGCCGGTAAACTATGTTGGTGAAAGTAAGTAAGTAGTAAGAAGTGATAGAAGCTGGCATTCCTGCTTGGTTGTAGGTACTGCCATCACAGTTCTACTGGTCTGCTCAGGTCTATCTGATAATATGAAGGCTATATATAGTCCACTATATATAGCTATATATTTCACCTCGCTGACCAAATTCAGAATGGCGGACTTCACATTTAAAAACTAAGTAAGTAAAAACTAACTAAGTAAGAATTAAGTTATAATAACATTTTGAAACTAAGGCCTGCGTTCGGAATATCTGACTATCGTTGTTTTAGCTATAATAGGAATAGCATTTACTACTATCGTCATCTGGCACGCTTTGAAAGAAATTTACCGACCCTGCCTTCAAAGCGAAGGGTACCTGGTTAAATTTCTGGCCGAGACGAATATGTGATAAAGAGATAACAGCTATTGAGTCGCATATGTGTATAATGTTTTAATAATGTATGCTGACAACTACAGAGACCCAAATAGAAAATAGAATATTAATGTTCCATTAGAGATTAATGATAAATTTATTTTATGGGCAATCATGTTTAATTTATGTTGCTGCAAAATAAATTACAATTAAATAATAAAAATGGTTTCATGTTAAGTATTCAATTTTATTAGAATAAAACTTTATTCGAATAAAGCTCTATACTTTATACCCCAGGCGAGTTTATGTATGCAAATATCATAACATCATCGATTTGTAAATTTACGACTGAAATAAAACACACACTTTACCGTTTTTAATAATTCGGAATGATAAACGGGTGTAAAGTACTAGATTTATCAGGCCGGGCACGTGTCGACCCGACTCGCCTTTGCTTCAGTAGCGATTTGGATGTAAGCCCGAATTTATGAAGCGCTGATAAAAATTGTATCGTCTGCGATATATTTATCGGGAGTCCGTTCGCGTCGTTGTGTCGTGTCGTTTATTATGTTGTTTACGGATAACGGTTTTATTTTTCGGTGTTTGGGTTTGAATGAATATTACCATTCGAATGATTCATTAAATAGAGTGTATCATAACTACTTATAACTGGAATTTGTAGTTATATAACTGTAATGAAGGAACTCTTTCATTTGTAGCTTTTGGACGTACTTTCTGTTTTGACAGAGCGTAGACTTATTCACATCTCTATATAGTGTTACAAAATATCTTTGTATTTCATAGAGAAGTTTATTCTTAATTGCAATATTAACTAATTATAGTATTCAATCGATGAAAAATGTATAGTTAGTAGGCAAGTTTTGTTAGTATTTGATGTTAATAAGAATATCAGATTGTTATTATTCGATAATAAGGGGACTGTGGACGTTAGTACTGTTAGGATAGTTAGAAGGTAATCGTTAGTAATTTGTACCACTTGAAGCTGGTCACCGATAGATTGCTACTCTTAATTAAAGATTATTTGTCTCTTGTATAAGTAAAATCGGTATCTCAGAGTACCTTTTAAACCTAAAATAATTGCATTAAGGCAAATAATATACGGCAGAAATGGAGCAGTTGCACCTCCCCGAGAGAACCATTTAGTCCTACCACTGTTATAACCTGACATCTTCTTGAAGCAACACAAATTACTTGTACGTAGACGGTAACCAGCGAAACAACTCAATTGTTTTAGAAAAATCTTTCACCACTAGACAGTTTTGTTTCTCGTACCACAGAGTGATATAGGCTATATTTTTTTTAGTCTTAATACTAGTATTTGAATAAGTTCGAAGTCTCGTTTGCGATGTTTTATCTCTCAGTAGAGTAACGTTCAAAGTCTCTACTAACGCTGTTATCAAATAAATCTTGTCCAGTTTTTTACTTAAAAATAACCGTAGACTCAGATTACGTGAAATAAAACAAATTTACAAACCACTCGGGTAAATCATGCTGCCGTCGTATCTGATTAAAAGCTTAAAGCTGTGTTTTATACAAAATACAAGTAAAACACGTGTATTCCGAAGCGAGTGAGCATTATAGGGTGATAACATCTCTCCCTACCCGCAAAAGCTTTCAAATGAAGTATCGCGTGGTAGTTGAATGGGCTACAACGTTGGAGTTTACATCGAACCGAGCTCTATATTGATGGTGGATCACAAAATCGTTTATAAAATGGATTGGGTTGGAATACACACATCCTTCGGTTGATATATACATTTTAGGGCTGTTATCGATGATGTATGATTGTGTAGTTCATATTAAGTTATTGTTTTATAATTGTTATTTATATATTTTTGTTTATTTCTTATTTAGAACATAAAAACAATTTTCTGTAATAATGTCCGTAAACACGTTCTTTTTCGTTTACAATAATTAAGATATATATTCATAACTATTGATATACAAATAACTTATTAAATACATTCACGATGTAAAACATTTCACAGCGTTCCCGAGAGATAATATTCATAAAGTAAAAGCCTTATGGCCTTAAATCTTCAATTCGCGCTAACATATGACACGCGGCTCGGTAGTATTTTGTTTATTTTACACGATTTTATTGGAGTCGATGCGAGTAAAGCCGGGATGAAATTTCAATTGGTAGCGCCGGAGACAGCAGTGGCGTGTCCCGCAGTTTATTTATTGTGTTCAGTACGAAGTACTGCAATAATATATCTAATGTTATCTAGAAGTGGCTTGAGCGTAAATATTTTATATCTAATTTAGATGTTCATTTTTTTTTTCTTATTTATGTTTATATCAACTCTTACAGAGAAAATATAGAGCCAAAGGCCAAACTTAAAAACTAATAACATTGTCCACCCCGGGTATGTGCCCATATTGCCCATTGTATAAAAATGCGTTTCCCGTGATACAGTTTATGTAAAATGGACATACACACATAATGTTTCTACACACATTGCTGAACCTAATGGTGGTGTCGTTAATTAACGATAATAGGGCATCTTATGTAAGTTTTGGGTCCACACGGAAACATACATGTGTGCTTGCACGTTTAGAGGCACTACCAGACCAGTTACTGTTATGTAATGTATAGTATTATGTAATCTGAATTATAACACTGTGTTGTCGTATAATTCAATAAAATAAACAGGCTTTGAAATCATTGAGTTGAATGCTGTTTTAATTCTCGTCTTACATAATAATTAAATAACTTAATTTATATTTAAAAGTTTGATAGAGACAGCTGTTTAAAGCTAAAATTGAACATCAGTTTGATATCTGTTCTGCAACTGACTAAGCTTCATATCTAAATATTCATGCTAGAACGTTGTCGTCGTCACAACAAAAAAATGCTCCATTAACAAAAAATAATAAGATTATTCTGAGGAGTATGATATACGCAAAAGTATATTTAAATTACATAAAACTTTGTATTTTTTTTTCGGTAACAATGTAATCCTTTTTGATGGGTTTACAACTTAACAAATGGTTAACTAAATAAAATAGTGGGCTTAAGCGAATAATTAAA
This sequence comes from Calpodes ethlius, assembly GCA_018251375.1. Lineage (NCBI taxonomy): Eukaryota > Metazoa > Arthropoda > Insecta > Lepidoptera > Hesperiidae > Calpodes > Calpodes ethlius. The sequence continues at coordinate 5,279 of DWPA01005878.1, forward strand.
GAACTTATTTAAAAGTAGTACATTAAATAATAAATAAATGTGGCACTTCTTGCAGCACCAACATCTATGCCCGGAGTAAACCCTGTCGCTTCCACTCGAAAAATTTCAATCGCACCGCCGCAGACTGGAGGCAACAATGAAAATCCCTTGAAAACCTGAAAATTCGACCGCTGTGTGCCGAAATTAGATACGTACCTAACGTTCTCATACTACATTATATTGTTTTTTACACAAATATTACTAGTACCTACTAATAATATAGATTTATTGAAGTATTATCAATGAATTTATTTTAATGACACTATGCGCTCGTGAGCACTGTGAGACCTCATAGTACTGTTTGTAAATACGGTGAAAAGCGTTCCTACTAATTTATCGTTATAACGATATAAGCAACTTTTAATTGATGTTCACTTGTTATTGTGTCTTAGGTATGAGAGTTCATTTTAGGTGCAAGTTTCTAGTAGTGTCCGAACAGGACGAAAGGATTGCCTTTTCGACAGCCTGATGTTTATTGAGATCAATATCCTAGGCCGTTCCAAAAGTTATATATTACTATATTAATCTCGTTGTACTCACATATACTGTCATCTTTAGCGTTTAGGGTTCGAAACCATTTGTCATTGAAGTAAACCTTAAAAAACCTTCTTGCACTATAAATTATTCGCAGAATCTCATATCATTCACAGGTGACATACACCCATCGCTTCAAATAATCTGACATGATTTATGTACGCGCTGAGTAACGCATCTAACTTTAGAAGCTATATCATAAACTCGATAAGAATATGAGATGACACATTAACGTCATGAGGTGCGTATTTTATGATGCAGAACTTGGCTTCGTGTTGTCGAAATGTAGTTTAGTTGGCATCGTTTAGGGATTGTTTACTTTCAGTTTCATTTAGGTCATATTCTCTCCTGAGTATGTCAAAATTAACTTTAACAATTTCTATGAAAATTTACAAATTGGGTTTACAATTAACAAAGGTTTCCTTATCAGAGACAACAGTTTTCATGTAGTTTTGGAAAATACAAGTGACATATTTTTAGGTCATTGATATAGTTTGTTTAGTTTGACACAAGGTGGCGCTGTTACCCATTTTATTTACCTTGTTATAATAAATTTATCCGGTTTATATTAGAAGTAGTGCTATATTATATAAGATTCATTTTTTAACGCTTTGTATTTTTTTCTCTTAGTATCTCCCCTAAAGTTAACCTATTGGAATTTAAGTCCATGGGCAGCGTTGGCCAATTACCATCAGGTGAACTTTCAGCTCGTTTGTTGATATTTTAAACAAAAAGAAAATCACTATTATTTCATTAATAATATTCAATCAAAGAGGTACCTTCGCTATGATTTTCTATATTAGAAGAATAGATAGACTAAGATAAACAAAAGTTATTCAATAACAAGGTTCTCTTTTCTCATCAGATACACGAACGTAAGATTACTATGTTAATGAAAACTTTGTTGTAAACTAACGGTTTAATCATTCTGCATCTCATCATATTCCGAAAATCCCATTTACCACAATTTGAAATCCAATTTCGTGCTCTAAGCAGCTAGAAATGATATACAACTAGCGGAATATCTAAGTAACTTTGCGATATGATGCCGTATAAATTATTCATGCACAGACCAAATCATGCAAAGGCGACGCATTTAGATATAATCTCCAGTGGTTTACTATGAGAATATCTCCACTTAAAATGCGCTCTCATCCAAGCTTCTACTATTCAGCGCTAGAGAGACGTAAATCCAAACATACAGAATATACAACTGGGAATGGCGTTGTTTACAGTTTCATTCTCAAACGTCTCCTTTGAAGAGATTGAAATAAACAAAAAATATCACCTTTAAATAATGAGAATCACTCTGCTGGGATGAGAGCAACGGTTCCCAAAGGTAGTTTTCAGTAAAAATAAGCAAATTTTTCGAGCTTCAGCCCATCAAACTTAAGTATAAAATATTTGCACAAAAACTGGCCTGTGTACCGCACTGCAGTACGCCTGCGTTAAGCTTTGAATTGGCTAAAACATTTTCGGGCTACTGTACACGTCCTTTTTAATATTTCTATCTTCAATAACGTATGTTTTTATTTTTAAAAACATGGGCTTTGCCCCGCTATCAAAATTCAGCGAACCTAGAGTAACATTTTATTGCTAAGCAGTAGAAATTTTGTACCTTTATAAAAGTTTTTGCGAGTTTTCAACGCATTCGAGTGACGATAAGTAATCCAATTTAGAACAAGTCATGCTCGTTCTTTACGAAAATGTTATGTTTTTTGTTAGTTATAATTTCAAAACATTGTAATAGATTTAAATATTAAATTAAATACAAAAGACAAAAATAAATTGCCCATCAAAAGGTATAAGTAATTAAATATGTAGATATTTTTTACATGTTTTTAGGCCAGCAAATAAAAATAAAAACCAGTCAAGTGCAATAGCGTTCCCTAGTTGTAAGTTGATTGACTATTATGTACCCGTTAACTTGCACACAGGCTTTTTTATGGATGAGGATAGGCAACGACGATCACGTGAACATGCCCAACACCCGTGATAAATTTCGAATCGAACTGTAGGAGCCACTTTAATTAGTACGTCCTATTAGTATTAGGTATTAAAATGAATATGAGGTTATTAAGATTCGTTAGTAATAGGAATGCGTTAGGACTGTTAGTATATATGAGTATAGATCAGTCTTGTTACTAAGTATTAGTAATCGTCAAGTTGGTAATGGTTAGTGATTTGTTCCATCGTTAATGATTGGCCCCATTCGAAGGTGGTCACAGATTCGTTGTTACCCCTAACAGGTTTGGGACAGGTGTAACTAGCGACCCAGAGTATTATTTAGTTGGAAATATAATTGACGTTTGACAATTATTACACAGCGTAATTAAGTGGAACGGTGGTACCTCCTCGGGCAAACCACAAATTTCTACTACTTTCTACCACCTCGTACACTTATTTATTATATTATCCTGTATATGTCCAACACCAAAGAGTTAGTGTGGTGGGGACCCAAATTATTTTTTAATCTACACCCTAGTGTAACTGAAATCGGGTATCGCTGAAAAGACTCAAAAATGTCTACGAAGATCGTTTGCCGATTCGATAAATCGTTTGCGAAATTTTTAAATGCAAATTTTGATTTGTCTTGTATTCACCGCCCCCTACTCCGTCTGCGAGCTTAATGATAGGAGTTCGACATGTGAAAAAATCACGGACGTAGTGTATTTCTAACGACTTTCAAGGGAAACTATTACGGCTACTTGGGATTTGCAAGTAATTGTAGATTTTCTTAGACCCACGGAACACTCCATGGAGGGTAGTTCGACACACACTTATCCGGTTATTTTAAAGATAAATCAAAGTAGTACTATAAATTTTTGCTTTAATCAGATTGTTTTATAATATATTAACGTATTAAATACCGTTATATACATATTTTTAAGTGTTATTTTTATGAACTACGAACGTATTATTACGTAAAATAACTATTTCTAACAACATGATCTAATCTTTTTACTATTTGAACCCGGATAACAATTTAATAAGATAACGTACAAAGGAATCGAATCCCGTTAAAAATCTAAGATGGTCGTGTGAATCTTTGCACCGTAATCCTCTTTACAATTTCCATTGGATTTCCCGTGGCAAATCGTATTTACTTCTCAAAGAAGTTTCTGGAAATTTCGATTTATTCGTTTAGATTTGGATGTACCCACTAAAATGTATAAAAATGTTTAATGAATTTAGAAAAATATATTTTCATATAGGTTTTAGATTAATTAAAAATATTACATTTAGATAGATCGTTTTGAAAAAAAATTTGGTAATAGTGTCAAAATAGTTTATGTTGCCAAATTTCAAATTAGTTTTTTTATGTTGCATTGAGTTCAATTATCCTATTCTCAAGAACAAGGTGATAAGAAATGGTGATTCAGTGGTGCCTAGAGGATGATACTAAAAATGGTAGGTGTTTGTGATTTGGGAACACAACAACTTTGCTGCAATTTTTTACATTTTTCTTGTTTATTTTTGGTAGTTGTGATATATGTTTATATAATTTCACATAAGTTTTCTTGAAGAAGAATTGAACACCGAAGTCTATCTTGAACGATATGTTACCTTTGTGCGAAGGCCCCCATAGCCAGCTGATCCCATCTCGTCCTCCTAGATTTTTCACGCCTTTGAATGCATACTTACTGTTACGGGATAACATGGCCAAAATATCTTATTTGCAATCCCTTGGACTAGAAGATCCGTACACCCATGCTAAAAATACATTACTCGGGATTAAAGTCTATATTCTTCATAATTGATATATGTGTCCTGTTCATATTTATATTATTAATAAGAAATAATGAAATAACATCTGTAACCAAATGTATGCATGATTACAGTCGAGATTGAACTCCAGACGATTGTAATGGAGTTTCAACTGTTGAAGAGATGGGACACCTTGTTTGTGTTCCTACTCTGATGCCCTTAAACCTGAAACACAAAGTTAGTTGAAGTGGCTAGCTTCAGGGAAGAGGTCTCCAATCCAATCGACTTACCAAGATCGCTTATATTACTTATAACATACATAAGTATTTCCGTTCCTGAAAAATAGTTTTAGATAGTGAGTATGATACCGTCCTTTATGAGGCCAGCTTCGGCGTAGACTCTTCTTCGGTGTCTCTACATTTTACTGAAGAACTTTATTCTCCCTGATGCTTCTACCACTGCACTCCATCTCTGTCCTCATCTCCAGTAACTGGAGATAAACTTATAAAAAACACTGCACACTCACACAATTAAGTCATAAGTATTTAAAACACAATCACACTACTTCAACACTGAAGAACTTTAGTAAAGTTGTTCTTTCGCATTTGTAATTATGTGTTTATGATCAGGTAGATAAGAACTTAATGAATTTGGACTGAGATGAACGTGATTGTTTAGCTCGATGAATTTAATCGATTCTAAAGTTGATTTCATGTTATCTAGAGTAAGTTAAAGTAAGTTTAAGGGTGCTTTTTGGATTATCGAACACGACGTGAGTTGCAGGCTACCCGGAATGGACTAGGCTGCAGCTTACACTACTGCCCTAGTGCAGTCGCGCGCATCTGACCTCGAATGATAGCGAAAGTGAATCAATACCGTCCTTAGCGGATGCTTATGGTATCCTGGTAATTTCTAGGATTGCTTCGCAAGCAAAGCTGTATATAATGAACTTTTAGTTAATGTATTATTATCGCGTTACAAAAATAAGTTCCTCTAAGGGTGTTTATTTATTTACGAGTTTCTATCATTAAGGACAGGTTTATGCACGTATAACAATTAAAAATAAGATTTGAAAGTTTTAATTTTTCATTGTGTTTTGTTTTCACGGGTTATTGAAGTTAATTATTGATTAATGGTTAATAATAATTGTTTTACATAGTATTACTATTTATAAAAGCTAGGTTAAGGTTAACGTAGGTAAGGTTAAGAAAACTAGTTACTTATTTTTTATGAATAGTGCATTTTATTCAAACAATAAATCAATACAGTACGTGCCTTTGCATACTTCAACTGTCTCAAAGTGACCTATTCAAAAACTATGACACTATACGCAATTTTCACAGATATTAGAGGTGCAAAATGGAAATGTATTATTCTATATTCAATGTAGAATATTATAAAATCAAATAAACGAAAACACAAGTCTAATCAAATATTTAACGACCATATTGAGGGATTTAAAATTTAAACTGTATTTCTTTACTCAAAAAGAACACAACGCAAAGTAAATTAAGAGGTAAAATAAAATTATTTCAGCTAAAATTGGTTGGGTATTTATTCGCCATTGTTTTAACAATATTTTTTGTCGGCTAAAAATTATTTTCTTTTCACTAATTACAAATGGTTTCGCTTCTTTAAACAATGATTTGCAATTAAAAAGCGTGCTATAATCTTGTTATCTGTTCTGCCAATTGTTAATTAAAAAGAATAAAATTCTAAGAGTAATTGCTTAGAGGTATCAGAGTGTGAAAAGATTATAAGGGTCGTTAACCAGTTTGATGCCTTCTTATTATAGATTATTATTACCTATTATATGATATATTCTTTTTTTAAAGATGAGTATGAATAATATATTTTTTGGTT
>DWPA01005879.1:0-11420 GCA_018251375.1 Calpodes ethlius
AAAAAAATTAAACATAAATTACATAGTTGAAAATGCTTATTTAATAATTCACATTATAGAATAATACTGACAGTATTAAGGAAATTATTCACAATTAAACGTACTTATTATTACAGATAAATAAATAAATATTAATTATAATGGCAGTAACAATATCATAAACAATGCCACACATACATAGCCCCACACTGGTATAATGTGTGTGATAGGAATCATTAAGAACACTAAGACAAGCACACACACACACCCGACCGACTCATCGTTCAAATTTTTGCTTCGCTGGGAATCGAACCTAGAACCATTCACCCGCGGTTCGGTATGATACCCATTGCATATCTATTCCATTATCGATAAGGAGTGTTCTATCAGTAGATTCTCTTTTCAGATTAGTGTTTCGTAGAAGTTTAAGTGAAAATAAAAGTACGGATTAGTTTTATTATTAGATACTGGTACTTCATAAAACTTCGTAAAATGAATAATGTATTCTTAAATTCTTTTTATACATAAAAAGGATCATAACCTGACCGAATATGTCGTTCTTAAGTGATAGAAGAGGGATTACTAGTGACTGAAATAAAATTACTTGGGAGATTCTGTGCCATCTGGAATCTCGAGCTGTCCCATTTCGATTGTAAGACTCACAAACTTAAGCCATCTTAAAGCGTTTAACATATCATCTAAGGCCATTGTCAGATACACTCTTCTAACAATCTATGTATATTGGACCGACATAGTTGAATAACATCAAGGCTTTCTCAATTGTTTTCTTAATGTTCAGAATTATGTTCTAGAAATAATCTAACTTAATATTACTCACTATTTTTATAACCAAGTCATTAAAGTCTGAAATGTCAAATATAATTTAATGATCTCACAAACTGTATACAATTATTTCGGCCTTCACAAACAGAATAGACTTTGCGGAGAAAATACATCGTTACAATATTATTCAAAGCTTAATAATAATTGTTTGTAAATCATAAAACTTGCGAAGTCTGACAATAAAAAAATAAACACAAAACTTTCAAATCGTTTCTCAATATTTAATAAGTAACAATTGTTTTGCGTGAGGTTATTGAAAACGGTTAAGTTTTGCGAAGAAATGAGTAGAAAAATAATCTATATAATCCTTATTTCTAAGATAGTAGCGAAGCAAAACTACATCGCTAATTTAGTTGTTAATACAATGGTACATTGTAAAAGTGTACTTAATAGCAAATTTACAATTCATATAGCCTGAGTGTCTGAAACATTTACTTCCAACTAAGCCTACGCGAACTAGGCAATAAGTTGATTACTTATTTAGTAATGAGTTCCTTCAAGCGAGTACGTTCTCAATTAAGTAAGTACGTTAAAAGCTTTCGTGGTAGAAATGTTTTCGTGTACTTTGATTAACTCTTCACTAAGGATGTAGTTCTATTTAAACCACCGAAAGTTTCAGCTTTGAAACACGCACCCATTACAACGTTGGAAAAGTTAGTGCAAAACCAACGATCAAAAGCTTAATGCACTGAAGCGAGAAAGAACTGGACTAAATACTGTGTTTTTTTATTATTTGTTTACAATAACAAAATGGCGTCCATTTAGAGATTACCTACTATTGTCGACCAGTGTCACTTCAAACCCATCTCAACTAGAACTAGAATTTGTAACCTATATTAAGGTTTAGTTAGAAGAAAGCAGTATATTGAAGGAAATTTAACACTGTCTTTCATTCTTTGACGGTTGTTAGTCTATCTGGGTTATGGAAGATCTGCATTTAAATTTAACACTTACTTATATAATTAGGTAATTCGTGTGAACCGAAAGCGGCTTACAGCGCCATCTGGTATCAATCAAATCAAACTTTATGAATTGCCTAAACTATTTATCATACTTTAAAGACAAAAGGACTTCACCTATATTTTCCAAAAGTACATGTTAATGAATATTTCTAAAAATAAAAGCTATAAATCAATTCTTTTGCTCCGAAACCCGCAACTTGCAATTTTATTCCAAATCATAAAGTGATTGTACAAAGTGAAAGTTAAGTAGACATGTTCTCCGTAAATATTAACAACTGCTATTGTAAAATATGTTTAGCATAGCCTAGGTACCACTAATACCACCAGTACCACCATCGGTACGTATTATTAACAATTCCGCGGGACTTATTGAGATTATGAGAGATCAGTTATGGATTTCGTTGTCGCCCATGATCGTGTGAAAGATCCCGGGAAAACGTCCATTAAATAGGTACAGTGAAAAGACAGAGTTTCCAGGGCAAGCCCTTTGGGTATTGCGTAGAAAGGCATCTATGCGTTCAGATTACACTTCTCGAAATTAGATTAGGTATCTGCTGAGTAACAAAGGTTATTTACCTGCCTGGCTAGATACTAACGTTAGTCTACAAAATATTATCTCTATGATGATTATATTCCACCTTAAATAAATAAGCGGGGTCACCAATTACATATTAGCACGAATTTTGTTAGTGACCCCGATAATGCATGGATATTAGACATATGAAAAATAACAATGAGGTTTGAATTAACTCTTCCGTACGTCTGTTGAGATTTACAAAGGAGTTAATGTAAGTTTGGGTAACCATCCGGTGACCCATCGGACATTTTACCATTAAGCATGGTAATGACTGTATTAACATTCAATTGATACACGCAGTAAAAACGTGGCAACATTTATAATCATCTTATAGAATTCACGAAATAATGTTTATATAATCGTAACACAATTACTCCAACAAACATAATTAAGAACTAACTCAAAAGAGCGGCTTTCGATTAAAAAACATATTCAACGAGGTTCAATCGTTTGGCACAAACAAACAAATAAAATAACTCATTTTTGCTTCGAAGTATTAAAAAATAATCAGTAACTAATCAAAAATATTAATAGCGTAAATTTCCATTCAATCACGAGCATAATTGATTAAGCTAAGATACTAAGTGCTAGTCATTTATGTGTTTTTATATAAGTTCTCTACCCTCCGCAGTTCAGACTTTGCATTTCGTATTACGTACACGTAACATAACTTTTATATCTAAGATTCTAAAAGTATTATATCCAAAAACTGTAGATATTTTTCGCAACAATTGAGCTGTATTTTAAGGTATGTTACGCCTGAAACTCGCACACCTTTGTCGTGTTTATTTCGTGTTTGTTGAAACGTATGCTGCGTTTTTGACTCCATTATTTCGTCAAAGGAAATAAGGGGCATTTTCAATTTACGACAACCTATTCATCCATCAATTCTTGATACGTTATTAGGTAGAATTATAACAAATACTGATCTTTTGAGAATTGCTAGGCAACTTAGAGTGTTGAGAAGGATCGTAAGTCAATTTACCAGCATATATAAACCTTAAGAGGTTATAATACATGGAATTTTGACATAGACATAAATATACATATACGATGTATATTTCGAAGTTTACGTAAAAGAGTTGAATGTTTGCACATCGAAATATAATATAATGAAAGTAAAAGTATTTCCTCTTTTTGTCTACTTACTGTTTTTATTTGAAGTCGTCCATAGTTTCCCAGAAACCAATCTAAAACAGATAGAATCGTCAGAACATTCAAGGTACAAAGTACAAATAGATCCCCTAACGATTTTATTATACGTATGTAAATAAAGCTTCATATAAAAGTTCGGCGACCCTATTGGAACGACTTCCGTGCATGTACTATGAATTCATAGAAATTCCTCATAAATATTTGATAGTTTTTATGTATTCTCATTCTACTTTGTATTATCTTCGCGCATAGCTATTAAAAACTTTAGGACAGTCAATGAACAAACTAAACTGCTAGAGAAAGATGTAATAGTTCAATATTGACAGTTAATATCCTTATCCCATAAAAAAGGTCGATATATAATTACGTACAGAATTATCTAACATAGACATTACAATGTAGCTTAAATAATGTAATTTAGAACTTGGCTTTTTATTTTGGAGTAAATTAGATAATGAAATTAAAAATTGTAAGCGTTATCTTAATTAAAACTTATTAAATTATAACGGTGCTGTATCTAAATATAATGAAAGTTTAAATACGTGTTGTGAAAAATTTTAATAGCGCTTTTATCACTATGTACAAAGTATTACATGTTTTTGTTATTTTTTTCCGTCTGTCTGAAAGAATAAAGTTCAGAAAGCAGTAAACGAATTCAAATATTAGTTGGTACATTTCTAACATCCATTAACGTATAATACGAAAAAAATAAAAGGCTATTATTCCCTTTAGACTTGAAATGTTAATGCACTTTCATGAAAATTTCAAAGGTAAGCTTCCGAGCATTTTGGCAACCCATTAAACGAGTTTTTATACTGAAACTTGTTACTTAGCTTGCATTAGATAAGTTTAGCATTATGTTTCTCCAAAGTTAAACTCTGAAATATTTAACATGTTCAGCAGAACAAATGCACATATCCTAATATTAAAAACTTAATTTAATCTAACCAATATTTATTATTTTAATCTGTATTCAATGCTGCAGTGAAAGGACCTAATCACGATACGATTTGAAACGAATCCGTAGAATATGATGCGCCTATTCATAACAACATTCCCGTTTCATAGATATCGGCATCGTCAGTAGCAATCCTCTAAAGGCAACGTTGTAAACACTAAGAACTTGTATTTTAACATGCCGTGTCTATTCAATATCAAGTCTATAGTTCTAAAGCTGATCGAATTCACGGTAATATATTTCGTTTCGAATCGCGATGTTTTCGACAGTCGTTCTACTGTTTGCAGTAGATTTTAAATTATATTACCTTCGTCGGAGAAATCGCATATCAGGCGTCTCTGGGTTACGAGGACTTCCTTTCAGTAAATTTGTGAAGGATTTTGTCTAAGTCAACGTTTGGAGGAGAAAAGTATTAGTTTATTTTGCTGTATCTACTGTTTACATTTAAATCCAGCCAAAAAGGTTAAATGTATTTTCTGCTTTCCCCTTGTTCTTGGCTTAACTATGACTGTTGACAGTGATTACCACTTTTCGTCAGATGACTAACCGGTTCGTTATTTACTTCAAAAGGAAGGGACAAACTTGTCTCTTATTCAAATAAAGAAGACTAACATTACAATTTTATACATTATTATCAAGTTAATAAGTATTTGCTACAATACAATTATTGTCAGTGATTCAAAATTCTAACGATAGATGGCGCTGATTACGTTTGAAATTTTCATAGTGAAAACGTTTTTTTATTTAAATTTATTCTCACATATGATTTATAAATAAGCTATTTGACATGTGTTCATCCTTATCGGTACGTCAACGACAAGTTACCAACTTAAATCGATATACAAATTATAAAATTCAAACACCACCAAACTGTGTACATAAAAAAAAAGTTTTGCATTTTTGAACACAATTCGAAATTCTCAACAAAATGCATTTCCCTAAACATCGTTATAAAATGTTGGAAAGTTGCGTCATAAATTCCAGCGTGAAGTCAAGTTTGACAGTTGGAAAACTGCATCGCGTACAGCTTATATGCTACACCATTTATTACACTTAGGCAACTGTAAGAAGATTCCAGGTCTTGCTGCACACTCTTCCTAAAGAAACACACTACATTACTAAGTACTTTGGCAATCTTTGCTTCGGCGTTTCATTACCTTTGAATGTTAAAGATAACAGTATTATAAAGTCTGCTGCCTGAATCATCATTATGGTCATTATCTGTAACTGTCCCACTGCTGGGCTTGGATTTCCAATGTCAAGTGTACAAGCTGTCGACGTATTATTGAATGACAGATTTCAGACAACTTTAAGAGCATTATGAAGAACTCGTATTTGCAGGTTTCCTCACAATATCTTTTTTTAGTCAAGCAAATGGTTATTCATTTCTATAAATAATTATAATCTATAAAAAGAATCACAACCCATAACTGTGCCACTGTTGGACTCGGGTCCCCTCACACAATGTGAGGGGTACAGGCCATAGTCCACCACTCGAGAATATAATGGTGAATCCCACGGGTGTGCAAGTTTTCTCACGATGTTTTTCTTCACCGAAGCAAGTGATATTTAACTTATAATACGCCAATACTTTTGGAAAATTAGAGGTGATGCAATTGAACGTCTTTATGGTATATTTTTTGGTTACGAGATAGTTGGGAGAATTAAAAGTACCATAGGCTACATTTCACCGTGAAAAAATATCTGATTTCTGTGGGACGATTCATTGAGATGTAAATTTTAGCAAAATTAAAGAAAGTGTTTAACATCAAAGCGTTTCCTAGCCACTAATGATAGAAAGGAATCGACAACCTTTTTATTGTAATTTTCTTTTCACGCGCGGTTGAAGCCGCTGGCAACATCTAGTTGAGATCTATATAAATATATATTATTATATATTGCAGTATCTTCAACTACAAGCTTTTATTTGTCGCTTTAAGATTTCAATACGTTAACCATTAATTAAATAAGATTAGTTTATTGTAAATACGTACACGTACACTCACAACGCGAGGAAAAAACCAGTTTATACCGGTTTATTTTTAAACGATCGTATATGTCTCTATTTTGTTTAAATACACTTAGGTTTTTTTTATTTTGTTATGTAAATATTGTGACGCTTATGCTAATATGCCTTTTTTATTATCCTGTAGAGATTTTATCAAATATCTATACTAATATTATAAATGTAAAAGTGTTTTTGTTTATTTGTTTGTTTGTCCATCTCTCACCGTACAACGGACCGCCCGTATGATATGATTCGGTGTGGAGATATATGGAAACATTACGAGTACCATAAGCCACTTTCCACTGCGAAAAAACATCTCATTTCTGTGGCAAGATCCATTAACATGTATATTTCAGCCAGGAAGTATTTAACATCAAAGCGTTGCCTGGCAACAAATGACAGAGAGCAATTCTCAACTTTTTTATTGCTGTTCTTTTCTCACACGCGTGCGAACTCTCGGACATCATATAATGTTTTATAAATGAATTGATAATGAAAATTCTTTTCAAGGCCTTACTAAGAGTTAGTAGAACAATACAGTATATTCCAGTTAGTATGTTTGTAACTTAATCACGTAATAACGTTAAAGAGGATATTTGTTTAGGATACAACACTTTCCATCTCGAGAAATGGATCTATTCCCGCGGGCTAAGAGTAGGTACTCTGATACGCTGGTTCTAGTATTTATTTGAAATTAATATTTTAACTGCTTTGATTTACTTACTACGGACGGATGTTTATTGCATTCTGGTTTTGTTATTTTCCTTGGCAAAATTCTTTACTTTAAGCAGATAAATTTACGGGTATAAGTTAGTTTAATAAGACCCTCTAAAACTCTAAAGCTCTAAAACTCTAAAACTCTAAAACTCTAAACTCTAAACTCTAAACTCTAAACTCTAAACTCTAAACTCTAAAACTCTAAACTCTAAAAATATTATTGTTTCTTAACATTATTGATCTTGTTACCCGAAAATATACTCATGTACAAGCATTTAAACGACATTTAAATACTTCGCAAGCATTCATTCGTTTTGAGCTCGGGACAAAAATGAAAGAATTGATTGTCAAATACTTTTTGTTTTATTAAAAAGTATTAAATATAGTTATAATATACTCGGAATAAAATGTAATATTAGACTGATAGACCGAGTTTTTGTGTGGAGTATATTTGCCATAATTACGTATTAGATAGTGCATAATTGACTCTATAGATGGCGTTAATTCTATATTCTAATACGAATCAGGTTAGTTGTAACGTTTTAAATGCATTGAGTAGTAGCGTTACCTAGCGTCAAGCTAGAAAAAATAATAAACTATTAGGTTTATTTGCTAAAATAATTTACCAAATTAAAATACTTACATTTTTTGTAATGTTGCAGAATGTTTTTGAAAATAAAAGGACAAAAAAAAATACTAATAAAACCCCAACTTATACTACACAATGATTTTTTGAAATCATCAATTTACGTTTTTATCACATTTGAAAAGTAACCAGGTAATTATTAATAACGATCGGTTATTATTATTAATAATAAAAAAGAATTGCTTATTTAAAATATTAGTTCCAGATAAATTATGTAAATTCATTTTGTAACATATTTTAAATGTGCTGAGAAGTTTCTTTCGCCCTTTTTTCTACAATGACGATACACCTTTCAGAAACAGTGTTAAGTATTAAAAAAATAAACAAATGATTTTGAAATTTAATTTGAATTTCTTTCTAAAATACATTATAACCCCTAGTCTAAAGTCCCGAGTCGACTCAAACGCGATCAATGCCGCCCGATGACTATTGTCAATAGTGCACTGTTTGAAGATGTACTTTCAGATTTATTTGAAAAAAACTTAATGATACTAGAGATTTATAATGATCCTCAAAAATTTACAATATGATTTACAATATCGTCTATTTTAAAATGAAGTGTTATGTCGTATAGCCGTATACAAATATATATGCGTATACCTGTATTTAGATGCTACAAGCAATATGGCTGCTATTTGCAGCGCGAATTTGTATCCTAATACAGTTGACGTCCTAGCACAAGCTAGGCTACAAAGCCTTGAACATCAGTGGTCCGCGAACTGAATCGTTCAGAGCGAATTCGCTTTGAGCGACAAGTGTCAGCGTCAAATGTCAAACACATATGTACGTACGCTCGATTTGAATGACAACAAAGTATTTGTACCGGACATGTATTAATCTATACTCATATTATAAATGCGAAAGTGTGTTTGTTTGTCCTTCTTTCGTGGCGAAACTGAGCGTTGCTATGATATGATTTCTGGTTTAGAGACAGTTGGGAGGATGTCGAGTACTATAGGCTACTACTGTGAATAAACATGTAATTTCTGTGGGAAGATACATTACGATGTATATTGTAACCAAATTCAAGCAAGAATCTAACAACAAAACTTTGCCTAGCAACTAATGACGGAAAGAATTTTTTTTGTTACACTTGTCTTATTCATGTAATTTGGCCAAAACAATCTCTTCATACAACGATAGACTCTCCTACTTTAATATGGAATCATTAGCGGATCGAAGACGTATGCTGGATATTGTGTTTCTCAGTAAACTCTCAAATGGCAAATTAGATGTACCCGAATTATTATCCACTTTAAATATTTCCATTCCGTCAAAGAGCTCAAGAGCTTCCAGGTATAACTTACTACACCCTGTGCCATGCAAATCTAACTTAGGTCAAAACGCTCCTACAAACAGATTATTTAAAACATATAATTATATTGCTAAAATTAAAAATCTCGATCTATTCTTCGATAGCACAGGAAAAATTAAAAAGAAAATATTTAATGCTTGTTAATTTTAAGTATTTTAGTCAATGATTGTAATGTTGCCCACTATTATTTATTGTATATATGTTAACGCAATTTTAATGTAATTTTCAATTAATCAATTCAATTATTTATCATTTCAAATATTATTTCTTCAATTTAACTATAACTATAATTACTTAATCTGTCAATTTTAGAACATTTCCGAATGCATTTTTTTTTAATTTTTGTATTTAATTAATAATAATAACAATTTAATTTTGTATTTAATATTTTTTAATTGTTTAAATATGTGTTGCAATGCATGAAGTCGTCACTTATAATTGTATGGACGCCCAGAATGTGTTTAACTATTTTAAAGACAATACAATGTATCGGCGTACTGTATGTTAGTGACCTATTAAATAAATAAATAAATAAATAAATAAATGAATGTTTGTCTGTATGTCCTTTATAGAATCGTAAACTATGTATTTGGTCATGTGATGATCTTTAGCAAAGTTGTTGTGTATGAGCCCATCAAGGTTTCTGAGTTAGACCGACCAATTTTCGACAGATGGCGCTACTGTGATAACCTTGTTTTAGTTTTTGGCGTAGCAACGCGCGCAGTGTTCAGCTAGTTGTAAATAAGAATATCATTTGTTATTATTCTTTATTAAGAAGACTATGGACTTTCGAATTGTTAATTTCGGTTAGTCCTGTTAGTAAAAATTAATAGTCGTTCAGTTAGGTTCATTACTAATTGGTCCTATTCAAAGTTGGCCACGGATGTGTGGTTACCTCATAGGACAGATGGTCGCTTCTTGTATAAGAGTAATCGACAAACACAATATCTTATAACACAATTGTTACACGGCAGAAATAGGTAAGACGATGATAATATATCTCCGCGGGTGAAACGTCGTAGCTTCTACCACGTAACAAATGCAGTGTTATAATTTTATACGGACGGTAAAGTCGACAAATACTGTAAATTCTATAAAACTTTATCGTCAGTCTTCTACATTGGCCGATATAGTACCGGCATAATTTAAAATTCATCAGTTACTGACACACGGTTTTATAATTTAGCTTATGCTCTAGAATGTTTTTACTAGTCGATTTGTCTGTGACCTGTCTTAGAAACTGCTCGACCAATTTCAATTAGATTTATGTTTCTATATTTTTGTGTTTATTTTTAAACTTGGTTCGTAAACATGTTTTTCAGGTGAAGCATTTAAGGCATAGAAATGATGGCATAGCATTGAAATGATGCGAGAACTGTATTTCTACATCAACTAACTAACTATAGTGTTAAAAACTATTTTATTTATAGCGAGTAAATCCTACACATGTTCCTACTTCAAACGCAGCCGTTACATTAACGCATAAAAAAAGTTTCGCAACCTACTTGTTACAGTATTATTGAGTTTTTTCAATGAACGATTACTGTTGCGAAAATGCTTTTTTTGCCTTGAGAGATTCATCTGAGAGAAAGATTAATATCCATTAAAAAAAGTTCCAGAGAAAAACATTACAATTATTGGTCCTTAGGTTTATAATTTGCAATAAAAACGTCATAAGTCTATAACACCACAACACGTCATATCTAAGCCTAGATATCTTTCCTGAACGTGACTGTTGTATGGTAAGAAAATATAGAAAACATTAAGATATATTTCAAAGATATACTGATCATATTATTTTATGAACCATCGAACAATTTAAAAAAACAAATGCGAATCAGATTCTGACACGAAGGGATCGATATCTAGTTAGGCCTTTCTTAAGAAAGGGCAAGAACTTCGAAAAATGGCCAAAGAATGTGTTTCTCATATGAGGATCCTCTTCTAATCTTTAAATTAAATAAAATACTAGATTTTGCCCGTGGCACCGCCCGCGTGTTTGAAAAGAACAGAAATGAAGAAGTTGTCAATTTCTTTCTGACAATGGTTGCCAGGCAAGGCTTTGTTGTTAAACACTTCCTTTAATTTGGGTAAAATAAACATCGTAATGGATCATTCTAAAAAAATTAGATGTTCTTTTGCGGTTAAAAGAAGCCTATAGTATCCGTCGTCCTCTCAACTATCTCCAAACCAAAAATCATACCATAATGACGCTCCGTTACGCCGTGGAAGAAGGACAAACAAACAAAAACCATGCTTT
>DWPA01005880.1:0-11420 GCA_018251375.1 Calpodes ethlius
AGTATAATGTGGGAGTTTTCAAAAGGAGAGTGAGTATGCTCTTTATAAGTTAGTGCGCACAACATCATAGGCTACATCGCCACTTACCATCAGATGGGATAGTAGTCAAGAACTTTAGGATTAAATTATTTCATGCAAAACTAAATAATACGAGTATATAGAAGTATAATATCGTCCTAAAACGTAGTATTTAAGTACTACGTGCTCCATTTATGTTTATAGTCTAGAATATTTACTATTTAATTTTTAGCGAGGTGGCCGCTACTATCTTTGTATGCTTCTATGTAGAAACTATAATACCATAACTATAATATATATAATAGTGTTATTTAAAGATTGAAAATGCTCGAAATTATACTATGGCACTTATTTAACGCTAGCAATTCGCACTGAGACAGCAGATCCAGAATGATCTAAGCTACCTCGGAAGAGTTGAACCGTGTCCTATGGCCATTAATGGCTTGAAGTCATTGGCCAATGCCATGAAACATAATTGGCAAATGCTAAACAAAAGCGTGTTATGTTATCTAGAAGTTAAGAGTTATTACTATTCCTAGCACAACAAATGGACATATCTAACACATGATATAAAAACAAATATGTTTGTGACATGTCATCGTAGCAAAAAGTCCACTTAGGTGCGTATCTCTTATCGCCTCCTGACAAACGTTCGGCGCGGGCGGCGCGCGCGTCCACTGCGGCCGTACGCGGCTGTCGAGCGTTAGAAGTAAACAAACCTTCTTAATCGGTTGGCAGGTGTAACGGGCCACGGCGCGGGTACGGCGCACAATGCTGGCGTCTGGTGCATTCGAGACGGATACGTGCCCGCGGCCTCGTGCGGGGAAAGCTGGACTACGTGACGATGCGCACGCGCAGGTTAAGGCACCGGACCTTATCCATCCCATTTTTTATTAATAATCAATTTTAATGAGACAGTGTACGCTGCAGATGTGCGGTTGTGACGGTCGGGTGGCGCGGCGCGCGTGGCTCGGGGCCTAGCGCGGCGTCGCGCGCGCCTTTCTTGGGAGATTCGCAGAACGCCGCGCAGATACAGTCCACGAGAAGTAGGTGCCGGGAATATCAAACCTGTGTAAGCTTGAGGAATTCACTGCCCTCTTACCAGTATGTAATGTTCTCCTTAACCCACCTATCAAGCCTTCCAGTGAACCAAAAACTTTAATGCATTAAAAATATTTTACAAATTTAAATATTTGTAGATTAACGTGACCTTAAGGGCCCGAATGTGAATTCGTCGCGGCTTTCCAACGAGAATCATTATGCGGGCCGCACGCCGCGTGCCACAGACCCTCGGTGCCACCGCGGCACCGCGACATTGTGCGCTCGTCACACACCCGTTCTCCGCATTATCTACACCGCTTTGCTGTCATCACAGCGCTTCCTGATTGGTCGTCGAAGTGTTAGTGATGCTTTAATTCGTTCCACGTTGGTTATATCACATACTCCTTCGTCCTGGTTCAAAGCACGGGGACAAGTTAGTCTTCAAAATATTATTTATTAAAAAGATTTTATTTAATTACAACTGCTTTGTTTCGCCTGGGCTGAAGTTACAAATTCGTAGGATTCTGTTTTTCTTCCGTGAAAGTTTGCATTTGAGACCAGATGTAGACTCAGAGGACTACGTTATGATGCACTAATATATGTACTTGTAGTGTGCAAATAGTTCGCGCCGCCGACGTTAGTTGACAGATCCATAAAAAACCAAGAAGTTATCTCTTACAAAACTGGTTGTATAACGTAACTTATTGTACCTACATCTATTACCGACGGAGTAAATAAAATTATACAGGTACCGTATAAGTTGGACACGTAGCGGTCGAAAATGCATGTTACTTTGTACTTCATTGAACATTATATGTTCAATTACGTAGTTGAGGTTGTTTAAAGTCCATTCGGAGTGTGGAGTGTTTCAAATTCCCTCCATTACGCGCCGCATGTGGAGTGCTGCGACAATATTCCGCGGGAGGTAACTATTTGTTTACTGTTTGTTCGACAAAGTGTTTCATGCCGTTAAACTCTACAACATCACCGGGAAATGGGGAATCACCAATGACCTTTATGTATTGATAATATTTGTTTTGACACGTTTTCAGGCTTGTTTATAATATATATACATTTTTAAAGATATGTGAAAGGAATTTGATTGTGAACTTAGGCTGCACAAAGATAATTTATTTTATTATTTATTACGTTTAATACGTATTCAATTTTAGGTAAGTATTTTTTTATACATTTATGGTCATAATTTGTGCTTATGAAAATCTTTAATCATGATAAAACACTTTTTAAACATACTTCAATAAAACGTTAATCAAGTGAGAAGTAACCAGTTTGAACACTTTAATTAATAATGGAAAATAATGTTTAAACTAACTTTTGTAGAAGCTGTACTGATATCCAACTACTTACTAACTTAATCCATTTAACTTTAAAGTATTAATTACCTTGTAAATTTTATTTTTTTTCAGTTTGAAGTTAATTTAAATTTATTCACTGAATTTTGAAACAGAAAATTCATTATGCATTTGGACCAAAGTAACTGCGCGACTGAGTTACAGTTAAATAATTATTATACTGCCCGCAGGATGTCACGTGGCCGGCGAACACGGTGGTATTTCGTGGGTAACATTTTTGTCGGTGATAATTTTTTAATCTATTGGAAAAGAAATGTCATCAGTCATCGCCTCCAACAAAAAGCCGGGTGGCGATTTATCTCACGCTTGACATGTAAGTAATCTCGAGCTGTGCGGCCGAGAGCTCGTTCTTAGAAGGGGTCTTATTTGTTAATGGATAATTTTATGTGACGCATTAATGGAAAGATGGTCATCGGTGGAACGGCGGCGGGAGGAGAGGGGTGGCGAATCTCAGCCGCTATGATTGAATGCGATGACTAAGATAGTAATTTTCCTTGATTAATGTGCAAATAGGACGAGCACTCATTGCGCGGTCGCTTACAGACATATTTTGTATCGATATACCACAGCGTTGACATGAAGCGCCATGTTTCAGTTTCTGACACGGGTGCGTTTCAGAGTAAAACATATTGGATTCACGTTAATAACAGTAGAGATGTACTACATAGTAAAGGCGAAAAACTGAAGAGAAAAATCAATGAAGGTAGTTTACTTAATATCGCTTTTAGATATTGTTCAGTGTTACACGGCATAATGTTACATGTAATGTAAATTTTAATGTTACAATTGTAACCTACTCTTGGCATTTTTTGATTTGTTAATTAAATAAAGAACAATATCGGTACTGTTTACATCCGAGTTTTCAATGAAGGTTTAGGAACTTCTCCAATTTCCTTTAAATGATAGTGTCCGTACATACAATGTACCGTTCGGTACCTACCAGAGATGAGTCAGATCTCTTTCTGAGAAGCAAGTCCTACGTCTGTATGTCGCGGCGCGCCGACTGGCCGGCGCGGCGCCAGCCTCCCCACTAGTGTACCAGTTTACTGTCAAGGGGTGCACCGGGGCCTCGCCACGGTAGGCCGCGGTCCGCGGGACACCGACATCGGAGAAACTTTCATTAGCAACGTTTTAATGTCGTCTTCGAACATTTTAATAATTGACGTATACAATATGATTGTTTAAACTTTATGTTTATTTTTTCTTATTTATAATCTATTATACAAAACTTTTGTATCGTTTTTCATCTATAAAATGTATACAAGTTTAATTTTTCATTATATTTTATTATTCCTCTCGTTTTTCATTGGCATTACTGATGTCTACGGCGATCGTTCACCATCAGGGAGGTCGGTCCTACGGTTGTTTGACAGCTATTTGCATAAAAAACCTCATTTACATTTCTCAATAGTTGGCGACCCTAGATACTGATTCTTTTTAAATGTATTAAAGCAACAAACGATGTTTTTACTATTATATTATGAAGAATGAATGTGTGTATCTTATATTTATTATTATTAAAAACGGCTAAATGCAATGAACGGATAGTATTAGAGACATTTCTAAAAATATTTAGACTACTAAACTGATTTACTCTTCATTGCGATTCCATACCATACCATACCATAAGATGTTTTTGGAGTATCGTAACTTTTGTATACTCGTTCATGGATCTAAATTATTTTGTTCTCTGTTGCGACGCAAGACAGAACTTTGTTTCTGTTTTATAAAAAGGCAATATACGAAAATGAAGGGAATCGCCTCCGGGGGACCCTTCCTAGAAAGTCAGGCGGAACCTGGTCAATGACTGCGGCCTCTGGAATGTCCTGTCTGGAGCCGTGCCTGCGGGTTCCCATGGTTCGTATTTAGAATGGGTACCGGCCCCACCCCCTAAATATTCAAACATGGAACAGAATACATGTACATAACTATAAAATACTGATAAGTGTAATGTCATTAATTAAAACTGGCTCGTGTAATCTGTGACAAGAGATAATATTGAAATAAATTATTATAGGCAATATTTCAATATCGCCAATATTCAAAGAAACCTACATGTAATAAAAAGAGATGCTTATTTAATTTTTTTTCTAAACTTTGCTTTTTTTCATCCCAAATTTTCACTTTGACTCTCTTTTTCAATAGATACTTGACTAACGAAGTGACGTCATTGAGTGCTTTGGGTTTCGATATAACTGACATAATGGATATGTTGCTGTACTTATGTCACAGTTTTTTGATATAAAATGGCCTTTATTTGTAACATTCCCAACTCTTTATATTAACATATATAACGTAACGATGCCAAAAATAGCAACCTCACATAGTCGTGTAGGACTTTACGCCATTACACATTGTGTAATTTGTTTCCTCGTAAATAACAAATGAAATGAAAAATAAAATTCTGACTTAAAATGAAGAAACAGTAGTTTGCTGTAATAACTTCTAAATTTCAATATGTAGCGATGAAAATGACAATCACAAAACTTAGAGACTTAAATAACTTAAGTATACTTTAGTACTTAGTGTATAAGACTACTTATTATACTACTCGAATTAATATTAATAACCCTTACAGATTGATAACTAATAATTAAACTGATGTAGTCCAGTAATGATACGAAAATAAAAATTCCCGTAATAGCGGTGATAGGCCAGTGGTACGAACGTTGATCATCCTGACGCGGGAAGATCTAATTTTTTAAAAAGTTTTATGCATATTACAGTTTATTTATCATTTACTTAGGGGAAACCCGTACACCGGAGAATTCTCTGAAGGTGTGTGAAGTCTCTTAATCCGCACTTGGCCAGCGTGGACTATGGACCGTACTCCTCATGCTTAGCATTAGTACAGTTATTGCTTGTGATAATTATGATGCTGATGGAATAATCATAAACTTAAAAAAATAGTTGGATTACCGATATAATTAATTAAGAAATTAAAGTACATAATATGTTTATTTAATTAAGTTTGCAATTTGGACCACGATATAATCTAGCATAAATACTCAGGTATCCCCACCAGAGCATGAGGTTTGCAATTAAATTGGGGTCAAAGTGAGAGGCGATAATCTTCGAAGAGCCTTTTCGCCACGCTCCGCCCACCGCCTTATGGCGGGTGTCGCTCCGTGGCGCAGCGGCAGGAATGTGGCGCCTTCCGGAGCCGAGACCCTGCTCGAACTGATTGCGGACACACTATATTAAGTTAAGTAAGGTGTCTTGTTTATTGATAATTTAATAAATTAATGGTAAAAACATTTTAAAGATGAATCTTTTATTTACATGCGTTTAAAATTATCTTAAACACCGTAAAGAAATAGTTTAATGCACGAAATATATTTGTCAAGTTGGTACGTGTTGAGTTAATGAAGCGCAAAATAATGTTTAGCTTAGCAGAGACGAGCAGTCGCGTGTTACAGCGTAAGTAATCACCAGCGAGGTGGTGGCCATGTTGGTATGTATATCCATGAGGAAATAGACCTCAGCACAGGCTGAAATATTGGGACGATTTCGATCTACACGATGGCTTCAAAGCTTTGGGTGTTTTTTAAAGATTAAGAACAACGAGCAATGTTCAAAATCAGCAGTGATACTGTGCTGTACTATTATTGATTGTAAAAAAGTATACGAGAGTCCGTCCCGCGATGCAATATATCGGCGCAATAAAAATAAACAAAACGTACGCTGCATCAGGCCAATAAACTTTGGCAAGTCGATGCCGATGCTAATCGTGTAGAATTCAAAATATTTCTGAGAACATTGCACACTCCGGCGCCAAATCGACGGCAACTTGACCTGAAATGTTTAGAACATCTCCGCCCGTCTGCATTACCTTTTTGATCTTATTCCGAGGTTAAAAGTACGATTTTACGACACCGAAATGCATTTTCGTGTTTTTGCCCGAAAATACAACGCACCAAGAAGGTAACTGTACAATGTAACGCCTCCTTCATAAAGTAATGTAGGTAGTCGACACGCCGGATAATCCGCGACCGCTGTACCGTAATTTTCCAATAATTTTCTCTATGACAAATGTTCACAACAAACAGGTCATTGACCGAAACGTTACGCTAATTATCTTGCTGGAGACGAATTATATTATATTTTACTATTATATTAGATATTCATATTTTACTAACTTAACTTATGGTATATATGTAAAATTGTACATTACACATGTACATTATGTGAAATATGATAGCGTCCGCGCCTTGGGTTGATTTTTGAGAAATGCTTTAAGCGTCAAGTACTGCTTTTGTTCTAATCATTTTGTAAGGCAAAAAGTTAAGTTAAAACAGTTACTTATAGCGTTAGTAAATTCTCACGATTTTCACGTATGACTCAGTTGGCAGTGCGGCACGCCGCGCCCGCGGTGGCGGCGCCCGGCCCTTCCGATCCCATTCCGCGGCGGTCGGCGGAGCTTTAAGCCCTTAAATAGACAGCGCTACGATCACTCGGTCTGGAGGCCGTGGTCGAAGGGTTTACATGGAAATTCAATATTCATCACGCAACTCACAGTTAATTTCCCTCGATTCGGTAATTTATAAGGATGAAACAACAGTCTGCGGCCCTGCGGCTACACGCTACCGAAAATAAAAGCTGCAAATTATTACGATACTCGCATAATGAAATATGAGTATCTTTGATATCATACCGGCATTCATTTGTTCAAATGAATGTAAGACAAATTGATTACATGATTTTAAATGATATAAGAAATAACTGAACAAAATTAATCTGCTAAATATATTGCATTAAACTATTTTGTAAGGGAAAATAATTTCATTCATGGCTCAACACCTGCATACAATTTTCTTTTATCGGGAACTGATTCCGAATAATTTGTCCATAAATACATTTGATGTAAAATGAATTGCCATACGTTTAACCTTATAACGTTCATATAGTTAAAAAATGTCTTATCTTATGAAAAGCTATACTAATAATCTTCACTTCCCTTACAGAGCGGAACATCGCTCTACCCAGGGCTGTAATGTAACAACAAATTAATGCACAAAACATCTTAGTGTCGCCTAATCTTTATGAATCTGACGTAACGCGAATGACGTCCTATATATAACTGGAGTTATACTTCTTTTGGCGCATTTGGGGATCATTATGAAAGAAAACTTTCACGATCCGCGCGCACACCGTCACGAAAAACCAACACCATTAAGTTAGCTAGCCACGTGGTTGTGACAGTTATTTGTCGTATTTTATAATAATTACAAATATTTTTAATGATGTTTAAATAAAATTAATTACAAAAGATAATGTGTTATAATAAAACATAGGATAACGCGATATATATTTTTTTAGAAAGATTTTCATCTTATAACGCCACATATCGTCTTACGTGCCTACATAAGTACACACATGTTTTTTTTTAATTAATTAACATTTAGTTTAATTATTTGTATCTTGTTGTGTGTGAGTGTGTGTCGAAAGTCGACCTATTAACGTTATCAGAATATGTATTTCTATTTATTTATTTAAACTTTATTGACCACAATATCACGGTACGGTTGGCGAGCTTAATTCTTAACGCATTATCTACCAGCTAACCATCAGGTCAAACAGATATTCACGGAGAGCGGTACTATACTACAGGTATAATTAGATACGTAATGTCTACAATACAATATGTATGAAATACACACAGATAATAAACTCTCGAAATTTTTGTTCACTGAATATTGAAAATTCACTGAAAAAAAAAAACTTTCAGAATAAAGAAGACGGCCGCAACACACTTTATTTCAACAGTATAATTGTATTTGGTCATGATCGCCAGCACCGCGGACCAATCGATTAGCAATTAATCAATTAATATATAATATTTCACTTGATTTATTTGACTCATTCGTCATGGGAACGTGTCCCTAGCAGATCCGTGTTGGAGTCTAGTTCGGGTGGTATTTCCAGGTCCGGGCCCAGACGGAACCAATCGGATCTTCTCATGGCAGTGCCAGTAATGGCAGTGGCTCAGCGTGGAAGACACGCTTCAATGTATCCGCGCTTCTATCGCCTTAGGGTGCTGATCTACTCGTGGCAGATCGTTGTAACGCTTCATTTGTTACGTTACAGCGTACAATTTTGGCTTTAGGATAATCTAAAATGTATTTTTTCTATTAAGAAAGAATAGTTTAAGTATTACGTGTTCAATTAGTTTTTTAAGAAACTAAGTTCGATTATTACAAAAAAAAATGGGTTTCAGTTTCAATATGCGATTGGAACAGAGTTTGTAATTAAACTCCAAATATAATTCGATATGGATATTTATTTCAAAAGTTTAATGTATGATACCGTCTGTGGCGTAAAGTATTTGTACAATAGACGATTTCTTCGGTTTCACGTCTAAAGCAAACTACGTTAAGAAACTTCATCACTTTAACAAATACATAAATAAAACTACAAAGCACTGAATTAACAAGACATTGGGTGCATATTATTTATGTAACACCTGTACATAGCTCGAACATAAACAATATTAGTAGAGTGTGGTATTTAATTTGATGGATCCTACGCGCCATATATAGTTGTAGATACTTTTACATTAATAGGACATGCCGCGCCATCGCCGGCCATGTTGCGACGTTCACTGAGCCGCAGTAGTCTGACGCCACCCTATAAGTTTGGTGAATGTTTAATCCAGTACCAGTTGCTTGAAACAATAGCCAGACGGCCGCGCCCCGCGCCCCGCGCGCCCGCCCCACCCCGCGCCCGCCCCGCGCCCGCCAGTGCATGAAATGACTGGAAATTTGGTTGACACTAAACAAAAAACAAACCTTTAATGTGAAGAAATTATTTTAAAACAACCGCGACATTGCGGCTGTGGCTAAACACCACAGTTGTGTGTAATTGACGGACAATACCGTAAGTAGGAGATGATTGAGGAGGCACCTTTATGTTACATTACCTTACACATTATAAAGCCTAAACTTGATTGTAAATTGAATTTTAGTGGTGTGACAGGTACCAGTGACATCTACACAGCGCTGCATTCATTATTTATATATTATAATGGAGCTTTAAGTACCCGTTAATCCTTCTGGTTTTATATCGAACCGCTTCACGGATGAATTTGATAAATAGCACAAACATGAAATTTTTTTAAATACGAATAGCTTCCTGCTGTTATTATATTTCTTTATTTTAGCTTCTTCATCGTGATAATGACGTTAAAACGATAATATTTAGATTAAGAATAATAATAAAACACACTTGTATCGTGAATCGGACCTTAGGGTAGGATGAAAGTACTCGTCAAAACTAATCAAACGGGCCCAAACTCGATGGGGTTGTGTCGTTTTATTTTGCAGTTTCTATGGTCACTTTCCAGCTCCATCATCAGATCAGGTCGATACTCTTAAACTATGTGTATGGAAATTAGTTGTTACGCAAAATTTCAGCTTGATCGGATATTAAGAAGTGGTTCAAATATCGACTACAAAATTCCGCCCAGGTACACCTACATACAGAGTGAGTTAAATAAACGCGTGTAAAAACTTAAATTTAAATAGATTAAAAATGTATTACAAGAGTTTATAATTTAAATTACACGAGTAGGTAGTATAATTGCAATTGATAACTGTTTTACGGGTGAGCGGCGTCGTTTTCCCGTCCTTTGAGGAGATCTAGATCACATTCAACCACAACGCCTGAAACCTCAAGCTTAAGAAATCTTTATGAACAGGGACCATTATGCATTCAGTTCAACTTTACTTCTTTAGCAATTTCGGCAATTGAATATAAGTACGAGTATCACCATACGGAACGCGCGGTCACCCCGCCGGGAGCCGGCGCGACAGTCACTGACCTGTTTGTTGGAGCCAATTACTTAGTGGACAAGTAGGTACATCCGATATTGACTCATGAGGTTTTCCCAATGGCGGTGGTAGGTTGCCGCCCGCCAGCGGTAGGACGCGGACGGTACATTCCCGCGTTGAAGTCTATTGTTCATACTACACTGTGTCACGACATTCACGACACGATCTACGTTATGGCCTGTCATTACAGTATCTAAGTAAAGCGGACAGCCTGGTGGCTCGGACTTCGATCTTACGGACGCGGAGGATCTGTGATCAAATCTTGCCCGCGCCTCTATTTTCAAAATGTTGTAGGTGTATTAGAAGTTATCACTAGCTTCGCTAGAGGAAAACATTGTGAGGAAACATTCTCCTCAATATTCTCAGGTTTATGTAGTCTGACAATTCATAGATGGTCAGCGTGGTAGACTATGGTAGTAGTCATATTGTCAGAGAATACTGTAACCCAGCAGTGGGACAGTTAAGGTTTGCGGTGTAGACTGACTAAATAAGTTTAAACCAAATACGAAAATACAACAATGCGAAAATATATTCGACATTGACATTGCTGTTTTTACAATCAAATGATACAATAATATTTTTCTATACAATAATTATTTATTTTTCATTGCGCAAGTGGTGAGTGATGACTGAGGGATTTAAGATGTGGTGGTTTGCCATTGGTCTGTTTTCGACTTCCGCTGACAGCACGGCGAAAATATGTGTCCGATATTGACACTGCTCCGTCTAGAGCAACTTCATACAGGTATTATTTTCCTCAGCTGCGGCGCGGCTGTAAGTTATTGCACGTATTGCGCAAAGGATGAGTGACGACTTGGGAAATTAAGATGTGGTGCTCTACCATTGGGCCAAATAAGAATGCGTAAAGTTGTGCAACTCCGTTATCGAATCCGTATTTCCTTACGTCGTCGAGTCAATTTTGTAACGAAACAGAAAAGAGGCTGAATTAGTTGAGTGAAATAACAATGCACTGGCAAAACAGTTTCAGGGACATGTGGAGATCACCAATATTATTCTCAAGACATTTGCTCGGTTTGGGGTGATTTATTGCTATTGTGGTATTGAGGAATATATTTCTTTAGTAAACGAATGAATGATCAAAATTATATTTATGAATTGTATGCAGGGAATACAATAATTACACTTGTAAAAAAAATCT
>DWPA01005881.1:0-11420 GCA_018251375.1 Calpodes ethlius
GTATGATTGTCTTACATGTAAATGCCAAAAGGTATTATAATCATTTTATTAATAAGTGAAAACTTCCTCTAGGAGATGAAATGAATGAAGCCAAAGTTATTGGTTACATCATGGGATCAGATTCGATCAAATTGATGGAACACCCTTTTTGTTTCGCTGGTTGAAATATACATCGTCATGGATCTGTCCAAAAAAATGAGATGTTCTTTCGCGATAAACAGTAGCCTGTAGTACCCGTCGTCCTCCCAACTATCTCCATGGCAAAAATCACACCATAGCGACGATCCGTTGCGCCGTAAAACAAGGAAAACAAACAAACAGACAAACAAGCA
Organism: Calpodes ethlius; assembly: GCA_018251375.1. Taxonomy (NCBI): domain Eukaryota; kingdom Metazoa; phylum Arthropoda; class Insecta; order Lepidoptera; family Hesperiidae; genus Calpodes; species Calpodes ethlius. The sequence continues at coordinate 333 of DWPA01005881.1, forward strand.
CACTTTCGCAATTATAATATTAGTATAGATTTATGAAACATACAAGTACTTCGTTCTTGCTCTGCAGACTGTAACCTGCATACATTGTGACCTGATACGTTAGTCGATAGACGTTGATTGATCCAATTGTTATATTGAAATTGAAGTCTTTTATCGTCCGACAATTAACGTCATAATATTTGTAATAAATACGTACACTACGACCGTTACAATTATTTTTCTGTGGCTAAACCAAATTGATATGACACAGACTGATAAGTCAGGAGGACGGAGATGCATAAACCATGCCAGATGTATTATATCCGGTGACGTCACACGTATACTGGCAGTGGTGCAGTTGTAACGGTCGTGTGTATGTATTGGTAGAGATGACAGCTGTTTGTCTCCGCTCGATACAAAGCAACAACTGTAGCCTTCGTTCCCGCGCCGCCAGCGCCGCCCGCGTCGACCGCATGCCTCTTGTATCTTCTCCACGGACTAGAATGACGCGCTAACGAACTAATCACTTCTCACTGCCGAAACTAGCCAGGAGAAACAATTCATGACATTGTATCTACAAGCCCCGCGTGCATTTGTGTGCGTGTGTGTGTATGTGTGTGTAATTATACTCGTCAACCATATCCCTCTCGTGTAAATGTAGCATCTTAGTTGGACCTTAAAATTACCACTGCGTTTTTTAATTTGTTCACTAATAACTCAATACAACTGTGGCATAATAATGTCAGTAACAACATTTGCGTGTGAATTGTTATTTTTTTATTTATCCATAATGAGTTGAATGGACGTATAAATCATTTCTTTGACATGAAACAGAGTGCTTTTCCACGATTTGTTGTTATAACACCTCTGATAGGAAGTATTTAAGTACTAGTGTTCAAATGTGTCCTTTGTATTGTAGCCTAAACAAGATGCCCCGGTGCAACCGCAAGCCCCCATAACGCACCCCCTGTTCGGCGTGGAGCCGCCGCAACACGTGCCGCTGGTGCCGGGCCAGTACCCTGGCCAGCAGTACCCCGGCCAGGCGCAACAGTTCCCCGGTCAGGGGCAACAGTTCCCGGGCCAGGGGCAACAGTTCCCGGGTCAAGGACAACAATTCCCCGGTCAGACGCCGGTGTACCAACCGCAGGGAATGTACCAAGACCAGTACCAGGGCTACCAGCAACAGCCGCCGCCTGGCTTCGCGCAACAGGTATTGCTTACTGAAGTATTTATTGAACTTAGGGATCACTGTTGATATTAATAAATTGTTCTTGATTTGCAACACTGCTCTGTTGAGTTAAATTTTTTTTCATGAAGTTCCTTAATATGGCTTGCAATAACTCGAATAAGTAGCGGAAACCCGAAACTACTCTCATTCTGTATCTATTGAGCGATAGAATACAATTAATTTATGAATGGTTTCGTGTTTTATAACCAAATATTTTTATAATTTAAATAGTTTTTTTTTTATTTTTATTGGATGTTTAATAAACCTCTTAGATTCAGCGTTAGTTACGCGGAACTTTTATTTTAAGTCAACTTTAAGCTTACGTCGATTGCGTCGATAGGTAGAGGAATATTGACAACGTGTTGTCATTGGACGTTGTAGGAGTTGCTTAAGGCACTACTACATATGTGTTTTAACGCGTTAAGTACCTGGTTAATTATGATCCTATACGACCATATACGAAAACAGCAAAAGTATTTCAGAAACTTGATTACATTAATTATTGTCAAGGGCAAAGATAGTTTAACAACTAGTACTCCGGCTTGATGAAGTTTTACCTGCAGTATCTACCCGCTCATCATTATCATCACGCGTTATATGACTAAGAGCTTAGTAAGCACGTGTTAGTTACTTCAGTGTGAATGTTTTTATTGGATGATACGTGTGTGCCAGCAGGTGGAGACTCCGCAGGCGGCGGCGGAGCCCGCGCCGGCGCCCGCTCCCAAAGCCCCCATCCCCGACGAGCACCAGCCGCTGCAGACCGTGCTCGACTCCATCCGGAACGAGTGCTACTCCCGCGCTAACAACTCGGTGAGACTCGATCTGGATCTATTGTAGTCTGATGATTCTATTTAGCTTAATTAAGGCGACAATGGTAGCATTGTTTGAAGGGATTACTTCGATAGCACATACAAAATTATTTTTTTCTTTCGCTTTTTGCTTGTGGATGGTTTACGTTTTGTGTTATTTATAAATGAAGGATTTATGACTTTAATTAGGTTGTAATAATGTAATCGCGTCCATCCTTTCTATTTACTTACTTGTCCTCGCCACGTCTGTGACCGAAATATTCCTAAAATTTAATGGGAAGTAAAATTTGTATAGAACTCAAAAAGGCGCAATCGGGTATTGCTGTTGACACGAACGTCACCGCAGGCGTGGCGATATAGGAGCATTTATTTAGATCGCTATCTATGTATTTATCACTAAGGATTACGATAATAATTAAATAAAAATATAATTACGCAATAGCTATAATTTCATTACTAGACGTGAGATGATATGACGAATTTTTAATAGATATGTGAATTCCCTTATTAAAGGTTGTTTTGTCCGTTTAGGCCATGAAGAGAAGATTGGAAGATGTCCAGAGGAGACTAGAAATACTGTACGACTTGCTGCGCGAGTACAGGGTGCGTATACAAATGAGGATGAAACACTTTTTAAATATTGATAAAGCTTCAGATCTGAGTGCTATGCTGAACAATAAATATTACGTGATTAATTCTATTTCTTCCCTTCTACTTCTCTTTCAAATCTGGAATTAATTTCCTTGCGATCTATTATATTTCTGGTTCTTCAGAACGTTTGCAAAGAGTTGTCCTTTGGGGCTGACGTTGCCTCGGCGAGTCCTCGGATTCGGTCGTGTCTATAATAAGATGAAACACCTACCGCTACCATTAAGCGTCATAATATAAATTGATTCCAGCTATCGGAGACGGCGCTGAGCACGCTGCACACGTGCGTGCAGCACGCGCAGGCCGGCGAATACGACGGCGCGCTGCAGGCGAGCGCGGCGCTGGCCACGGGCGCGGACTTCGCGGCGGCCGCCAGCTTCATGCCCGCGCTCAAGACGCTCTTCCTGCTCGCCAAGCAGCTCCAGGTGTACGTGCGATGATCCCCCCCCCGCCCCCCACTCGACGATAGCTGGAGGTGAACTTGCTTCGCTCGGTGTCAACGGAACTCGATCTATGGGAATGGCGGCGCAAGCTCCAGTAGAAGGCGGTACTAGGAGATAGAGAGTTCGTGTATATACGTAACATTCTGATTTCAATTCTTCGGTATTGTATGTTTCGGAGCACACTACTTTTGTTGATGTCCATTCCCTATGGTTTCATCCGTTTTTTTCGAAGTGAGTTCCTATATCTTTACTTAAAGACCGTTTTGCTGCGATCAATTGAAATTATTTGAAAAGTATGTGAACCTTCTTGTTGTAAGTAATGTAGTTGGAGCGAAGTTTAGTAGTCGCTGTTGTCTGTGTGTGTGTGTTCTAACACCTTGTGAACTGTTCACCGAGTAAATCGTTTGTTGGAATGCGTATTAACTCATTACGACTGTCATAATGATTCCTCTCCAATGCGACACTTAAATAAAGTAATTATAAATGTACGAATGTATGGGAATGTATGTATGCACGATTAGTGTACACCTGACGATGTGTCGCACTCCGACATGTTGTAATGTTCGTACCGGCCACTGTATTTAGTTTTCACGTTATGTTCTGTTAGTGATGTCAAATGTGTAAATGTCAAACTGAATTGGGTGACACAAGTCATCAACATGACTCTTATATCTTCACCGGGGAAGAATTTTTTGTAATTTCGACGTCACTAACAGAATATTGCATTGCTGTATATACTGTTCATCTATTTCCATAAAACCTTTTCGTACGTCTTGTTTGTTAAGTTTCCTCCATTTTATTCTGAATGCTTTGTTGAGTTTCTTTGATGCTGTGACCAACACTAGTTTAGCTACACGCGCGCACTACCGACTGTGACGAAACAAGTACATGCCAAATATGTAATTGTATTTTGTATTCTGTTTGTAGTCTAGTGTCAAGTGATCCCCTTTAAAGTTTCATTCATCCCGTTGCTGTTGATGTCAACTATTTATAAGCTATGGTTACGTCTACCTGACTAATCTGTGGGTTAAAACTAAGTGCACGTTCACACGGCGACTACGTGGGCCCGGTTTTTAACTGATGCGGTCGACGTTCGATTGATGATTGGTTATGCATGTGCGGTAGTCGTGGGAATAGTTTTTGCGTTTTCATACACTTTCTGTTGTCACTGCGGCCGAGTTCGACGGTATATGTTAAATAACGCATCGTCGTCGCCGTCGTCGTCGTCGCCGAGTCGACGTGCACCTAACATAATGGCGATTATTGTATGATTATATTGTAAATAATTGATGATGCCGGCATGAAGCTAATTTTGTCTCAGTTTAACAATATGCCGATATATATATTGATTTTTTAATTTAGCGAAGATTTATGAAATATACTTATTAAAACTATATATGTCTATATAATTGTTTAATATTGACATTAGGTGTGCGAGGAGTGTTTTATTGATATATAACGAACTTCTAGGATGTTGGGTTCGTTTAAACTTAGTCGGGATTTAAATATTTTACTTTACATTGAAAACATTATTTTATTGTATTTTTTTAAATGAACCGCATTTATTGTTTGTAAAAATAAATTCACTAAATAGTCAATTCTTCTAGAGTAATTACATCCTTTAATTGTAACATAATGAAGTAACGTCCCGGATGTAACGAGATTTTTTATACTTAACAAAAATAACAGCTAGTAGTTTTATTTATATCTTTATATCGACGTGTTTAAACTTGTATTCAATACTAAGAAAACTTTTACTAATACATTGCGATTGTGAGGAGATTTTTATATCGACTAGTGCTGAAACTGTTAAGTAATATGATGAAATCATATTTAATCAATACTGTAAAAATGCCTACTGGTTATTCGATTTCGTATTTGATTTATCGCGTCGATTTCTAGAAAGAGTACATGTCCCGCGGCTTCGCACGCGTGTAAGAGAAGGACAGCAATAAAAAGGTTGTCAATCCTTTCTATCATCGGTTGCTAGGCAACGCTTTGTTACCAACAAATTAAACATTTCTTTCATTTTTCTGAATTATGCATTGTACTGTATCTTGTCACAGAAATGAGATTTTTATTCGCGGTTAAAAGTGGCCTATAGAATTCGTCGTCCTAACTATCTCTAAACCAAAAATCACACTCTAGCGACGCTCCGTAGCCTCGTGAAAGAAGGACAAACATAAACTTTTGGCATTTATAATATTAGTATCGATGACGTCCTCAAACTTCTATTCTCGGTAATCATCGAATCAACTTTTGGTTCTATAGATGTAAGCGATACAATATCGAATAGTCGGTAGGCAGCGTGCGGAACAAAACCAAAATGTAACATCAAGTGCCTGCCCAATGATTTTTCGATTCGTGACTGTACACATGTTGATGTTGTAGCCGTTTACAAGTCATCGTGATGTTGCCAGGTGGCGTGTATGTCAAATGAAATTATACCTTTTAAACATTAATATACTTAACATTTTCGTGTTATATCATGAATTGATCATTCATTGCTGAAATATGTATTTATTATTAATGAATTATAAATTTTGGCAACTCCCATTACGATTTGTTTATTTATATTTAGAGTATTTAATCTTTCACTTGTTAGTGTCTGTTTACATCTGCGACAACGACGCGACAAAGACACGACAGAATGATGCCTGTGCGAATAATGTCGCGACATTTTGAGGCTGTGTTGGCAACCGTGAAGACGATGAGAAGACGCCAATGATACACAGACGGACAGATCGACAGAGACATGCACGTGTGATGTTATGCACGTGAATGTAACTATGCACTTTCGCAAAATTTTGTCGAGTCGAATCGCTGTCGCACGTGTGAACCGACAGTATCTCAGATCGAAACGCTTACTCTAATAAATGTTTTGTTTGAGATTTTTCATGTGACTCAGTACTTAACGAGCTATGGCTCATTGTAAGCGATTCTATACGATATATGTATGCGAGTACTAAGTAGTCATAATCATGCAATGATCTTTGGTTTGGTCTAAATAGGGGTTTGGTCTGAACTGAGAAGGAACCATGAGTTACTTAAATTATCAATAAACCTGTTTCTACAGACTTTATAATACGCAGTTCATTAAATCATTCGGAAACCAATACTTATTAACTGATAATCGGGTGGTGTAAAAGCACCTTTACTTTATCTATCCCTATCGATATCGGCCACCATAGACAAGGCGCTGTTCTGTTCACGTTCACGCTCAAAAAACATATGGGAATATTTGGAGCAAACTTCATTTGTCATATATTGTCGGAGCGTTAGCGAAATATAAAAGTGGTTTGTTAAGACTCTCTCATACAATTATATGTGACGGTTGCTAGTGAACTGATGGTTGCTGCTCTTCTGGGATACTCTGTACTGAGGGAGGTGTGGGTACTCGAACACTTGATTTTAGTCAATTATAATTCGTTGGATGTTATTTATTGACTGCGTGTTGTCCTCGAGCGCGCCGAACGGATGTTGTCGACTGTTGAATGACTAATACATGTATACTTAAGAGCTGTATTGATTAAAGATTATTAATATATCAATAAAATATATTTTTCAAGCAAAAGCTTTTATTTTCAACCCGTTCCATGAGGCAAGGAGATTTTACAGTTTATCAGTTAGATACATTGTAAGATTAATATGATATTTAATCTGGAATTAACCCTAAACTGTATTATGATTTGTGGATGAATGTAACTGATTTAATACCATTATACTTCTATTCTGAAGAAAGCGGCCATCCGCTGAATTCAGAAGCCTCAGGACCAAAACCGTCTGAAAGGCACAAATCAGGGCCTATGTCCAGCAGTGGATCTTCAAAGGCTGATAGATAGACAGATTTATTAGAATAATGTTTTAGATGTAGTACAATTTCCCAAATCTAGACCAAGAGTACAATTGCTATGAAGGTTGATAAACCGAATCATGTGACATAGTTCCCTAAAGCAACTGATAGAAACATTTTATGTACTTCGTGAATAGTGTATTCATGCGGTAGAGGTAAGGCGGGCGCACTTACAAATGATCAACCCAAAATCCATTGTCAAACATTACTTACACACGTAATGGCCGTAAACGGTGAGAACATTAAAACACTTCGCACGAATACTATCGGCAGCGCGCCGCCCGTCCCGCTTATTGTGACACTGGGAGGGTCCCGTTGTATGTTTTATTATTTAAATTTTTATAGTTCCTACTAGGTTCCTTCCGACAATAATTGTTTTATATTAAGAGTCGACAAATTACCAGCCTGTCCGATGGAGATTTGTAAGTATCTTTTGGATCAACAAGGTCATTTTGTCGATTGAAACAGCAATCCATGGATTAAAGAAACCTAAAAAAACTTTGAATTAAAAACTTGTTCATTAGTAAGAATATTAGGTATATTCAGACTATGTTATTTATTGCTTCTATCTTGAATTCAACAGGTAATTTTATCCAAAAACAAATAGGTATCTTTATCCAAAAATTAGGTGCGTTAGTGTATCACTAATACCTATGTGGATACATATTTTAAATTGAAACCAAATAGTAAGTGGCAATCATAATCTATTAACATCAATACCAAAGGCACTGCATGCGTTGCTGGCCAAGATACAAGAGAGAAGTATCTTGGTTCCTGGACAGTTCCTTCGAACTGTCGCATCTGTTAAGATTATTATTCTATGCTGCCCTAATGCGACATTATAAAACATCACATTATTAATGTTAGACACAATAAATTCTCCTATCCTTAGCAAAAATAACTAAAAAAGTGTCCCGTATATAAGTAGGCAGATATTAAGGATCTAAGGTGCTCGCCGATTGTTACAAAGTAGACTAGAATCGACAAAAGATTTTCAAAAAGGAATGACATTTTTAACTTACCAAGAACCCGAACTGATTTCAAAGCATTCTAACTTGGCGACAGCGACAAGGAACGAATGGGGCAGTAATTATCGGAGCACCACTCGAGAGCGGAGTGCAATCGGAGTGCATTTCATAGAACGCACAGCACCGCCGCACCCATTTATAGTTTTTACGTAACGACCGTAATCACTCCGATGACAATACTGTGGTTGCTCTCGAGAACATGTGCATTGATTCGGCGAGTGCCGAGGTATCTACAATTGAACACTTCATAGCAAACCTCCATGAAGTGAGTCAGTTGGATTCATATCAATATAATTTTAAGTACTACTGAAGTTTTAAATAGGTCTACGGAACACTTGTAAGGTTAGCGAATTAGTTATCCTTCATTAGGCAGGTAGTTGCATATGGTTTCCACTGTCCTCTTACTAATGATTAATAACAAACTGTATATTGTTATTAATACCTAATCCAGAACTTACTAATAACGGCCTTCCCCTTTAATTCTATTCCTTATTCGAAGTTTGTCACGGGTGGTCTTGAGCGGCAAAGCATGGTGGCACTGCAAGTCGATTAGTATATGGAAGATTTCTGTTTCGTAAAGTGTAATTACGCATTTGGCAGTATTGTAATAAATAAATAGGTTTTAATTACCCAATACTGCAAAAATTTAACAACTCTGCTGTTTACCATAGAAGAGTTCCCTCGTTATTTAAGAAAGCGAGTGAAACGATCGGATGCCGATTTAACTCTGTTTATTCATTATTGGTATTGTTCTTTATAATACCCTCTCGATTGGAGCAGAGAGTAAGTAGTTCTAATTCAGTATGCAAGATTTGACCCAAATATACTAATAAACATTGCAAGTTAAATAAAAGTTTTAAAAATATGAGTATTATAGAAACACGTATATACGAAAAGACATCGCTTACATAGTTACTACGAGACTAGTTACATAAAATATTTACGTACTTTCCTACTAAATACAGCCCACTCGTATTTCAACTCAGTCAGGAAGGACATCCAATGCTACTCCTGACTTAGCTAACATTGTGTCTAGAACAGGACTTGCTCATATACATCTACGACCTAGGTTTATAGAGTCATCTCGTCAAAAAGGACTCCATAATCTTATTTTAAAGTCGTTTTAAAACATGCAGACGTACCTTTGTATTCTTTATATTAAATAGGTACCCAAAAAGAAATAGGTTTAAAGAATTGAATTGAAACAAACGAATGAGTTACATTTCTGAGCGGTGTGCCCTGAAAGGCTTTTGAAAACTCTTTCATTTCACGTAGGAATGTAATGTATTGAAAAAATATTCTCAATACGAGTGGCCCCGCAAGTGCCCCCTAACTAAATAATAGCGTGAGTTGCTGCTGCGCCTGCATTGTGGCCCCCGTGGGGCCGCGCCCGCGCTGCCGACGGAACCCGTCTCCACCGTTCACACGGACACGGCTACATACTCGTACATCCTTTTTAATCTTATAACTAACGGGGATGGTTTTTTTTTTCAAGACAACACGTAATTAGGTATTAGGTACTATACTATGATGATTAAGATTTTAATTCTCAATTTCGTATACAGTTTAAAAAGTTTATTTCAGCCGCGTTCATGGTTTAAGTTTCATAATAATATAAGATAATCTTATCTTCACACGTTGATTACAAGTAATTAAGTCGTGATTTCAATTTAAGAATAATTTTAAAATATAAAAGAGATATCGATTACAAGTTTCTTTCCATGAGAATGATAAGTCATTGTTCGTTACCTATTCTGCTAACAGTTGATATGTAGCTGATTATAATTATAAAGTACGATGACGTTTCAAACCGCGATACCGTGCCGTTTCGCGGCAGGTCACGGCGACGCGCCGCAGGCCCCAGACCCGTCTCGGATTAGCCGAGTGTACTGTGTAACGAAGTCGTCTTACGCTGCCACCATTGTGTGCGGTATTAAAAATAATACATCACAACGACACTCCAGCGCTCCGACATCTGGATGTGTCTACCGTCTCTGTTAGTCTTTCATTATTTTATTAACAAACTGTTTCGCTTATTTGGTCCCGTAGATTCCGCGCACTTTGTTTTCACGATCGATTGATTAAAACATCGATATTTGAGTATAATTATACAAGTTTGAAGAAGGAAGGTTTTTAAATGGCGTCCATGTTTTATATCATATTATGTGTAATTGGCTTTTCCGAAGTGGCATTGACGATTTAGGCGAGATTTTTTATTTTACATGGTCCTTTAGCATTAATACTGATCTAGGCATGTGTTATCTACATCATAATTAATTTTCACTTCAAGTAATAAATGTTTTGATATGATAATAAAAAATATGCTAAATATAGCTAAAAACAATATCGATCGCGTCAGCTTACAAACAAAGAACCGCATCAAAGTTGGACCGTTCGCTTAGGAGATACAATATCACATAATACACACCGACACGAGAAAATTATAACACCCCTCTCTTTAATCGGGGGTGAAAATAGGTCATAATCACGGCATATCTAAAATTAGTTGGTAGTCAATTTCAAATTCATTTTATCATGTATGATATTTTCGCCGTTTCTGAACGGTACTTTGAGAAGAAAAAATGGGAAAAAAGCTTCTCAGCACTTCTTACCGAACAAAAATTAGTTATATAAAGTAGAACTAGACGAAATATCGAAATAATGTACAAGTGTACACGCTCCACTCATACTGCTTACTCACATATACTTGATACGCTATCATAAACTCAATCGGCAGATTTTAATCCAAAAACGTAAGTGAGTTGCGTCAATGAGGACTTTATCAGTTTTAACTGTTTGTTTTGATAAGCTGATAATGTGAAGTTTAAACTTTTCTGTTTGTGCGGTACAAGCGGGCGTGCAGTTCAATATTTTTATATAACTGATAATAATGCAGACGAAAATCTAACGCTACGCAGTCGTCAGCATTGACCGCCATCCGTAGTACCAGGTCCTTCATGGGCTCGCAGAAATACAGAAAATAGAGAATCATTTAGTTAGTTCTTCAAGCTTGTATACGAAAATAGAAAATATTTCACGATTAACTTTTATGAGAGTAATAACTTGCATCGTAATAGTGCACCTCAGGAGTAGGCATCGT
>DWPA01005882.1:0-11419 GCA_018251375.1 Calpodes ethlius
ATTTGAAAAAAAAAATAACACTTAGTTTTACTCAACAAAAAATATAGATTTATAAGGTACGTGACGGGAATTTAAATATTTTTAAAATTGGATAAATTTAAACATTAAATATAGATACGAAACATATTCCATAATATCCGTCAATTTATGGCAAGTATAGCAACATACATCAAACAAAATTATTATTTATATAGTTACAAAGGAAGCTTTTGCATAATTTATAGTATCACAAAAAATATTATACATATAATTATTTTACGACTTCACTCAAGGTTTGCTATAATTTAACGCCGTAGCGGACATGGTTGTCACTGCTCAGGGACAATGAGGAGTGGGAGGAAATAGAGACAGTGCGGCCCTACTCAAATACTCTAGAATCCGCTCCGCTTCAATGACTATGCGCCATTCATTATTTATTGTCAATCAATGACAATGACAAGCGGCAATGAATTCCTCATTCGGTTTAAGTACTTAACGATACCAACATATAACATACAACACCGTTAAAACGTTAAAAGTGAACTTATGCACCACCCATCAATAACAACATACATTTTCACCGTTACAATTAAAGTAAGTAACAACAATTCACTATTGTCACTAACATAATTAATTGCACCAGTGTTCAAATAGCGACGATAACAATATAACACAATACAACGCGTAACAATGGGGTGAACATAATTAACGGCCATAAAACAAGTGAATAATTCGTTGAAATTAAATGTAAATGACGCAATTGCGAATGTTATTCTGTTCAGAGTATGTGTGTAAAATAATTATAATATGTTACTCTGTCATGGTTAATAGATCTTCATATATGGCTGCGTATCTATCTTATACATATAATCTGTTATCCGGACAAGAAGTCTATAAGATGTAAGTGGTATCATACATAATACCATCAACACACATAGTCGTATCTACCTATTTGCCCACGCTTCTTGACTTAGTCAGCATGGTTACTAGAACTCATCAAATATTTTGCAATTATCAATTGAAACTCATGTAAGTATTAACCAACAGGAACTATCATGTAAAATTGGCTAAAAACACAACCGGAAACCACGAAATCGCTGCAGGGTTGCCAGGGACCGCATCACAACGCGTTGCAATAACCTTATTTATGCCGCACCAAACGACCCGTTGAATCATTAGTTTATTGACGGCCAGTGTTACTAAATGTGCAGATTATAACGTGAGCCGTGTCCGAGAGCGTCCGTGGCCGTGGACGGATAAATTCGTGAATGAAGTCACGCGAGCGCCTGACGTCAGGCCGCCGTGACGTCACGCTGATAACCAACCGCCTGCTACCAGGATCTTGGCGTCTCATCACCCTGATGCTATCGCACCGAAGAACGTCGACGCAGGTCAATTAATTACAGATTTATGGACATAAACAAAAACTACAATAACGTATAAACGCGATGCGAAACCTGTTTTACATCAAAAGCTAATGTCTTCATAGATTTACTTGTTCTCATTTTAAAATGTTGTTTTAGTTATTTATAAATGTTCCATCAAACTTTAATGGACCTTAAGGCAATTTAAATCAAGTACGAATATCTTTAAATGTGACGCTCGGTTCTGAATCTCCGACCTGAGAAAAATATATTGATACAATTATTTGGAAAAATGTTTAAATATAGTTCCTAGTAATGAGGTTTTTTTTTATATCAATTGCCGGCAATTGAACTGATTAATCATCTGATGGAAATTGCGAACCATCGCCCACTAGAAAGTAACACAGAAGGCATCACCGACGCGTTACCGGTAAATAACGACAATTTAACCCGAGACTCTACAATCGGCGGGCCAATACCAGCAAGTCAAAATGGTCTTCATAATACTACATATTACTTAAACAGAGTCCACATTTCGTATAGATAAAAATGTTTTAAAACGTTACAAATAATCCTATTTATCTTTAATACGATAACTTCTATCTATCGTCCGTGTAATCTAATACATTATCGCTAAAGACAGGATAGGTAGGTACCTACATATTATCAGGATCTTGACTTATTAATCCTTTTGTAGTTACTCCAATACTAAGAGGTTTAATTCAAGGATTTTATAATTGGATTGGATTACAATTCATAGCGCATGTGCCAGGATTTAGTAAAACACTAACCGTTAATGAAGTCTTCGAATTTCATCATTGGTTCGTGCAAAAAATATCTACGTACTAAACGCGGTTTTTGCTATATAAAGCATCAGTATATTAACATAAAGTGGTGTCGTAAAAATATTCACATCAGTGTGTTAGAGGACGAACATTGTTACAATTTACAGCATGGCCATTGAATCATAACAGTAGGTATATTATAATGTTATGTAGCAGGAAGTTCCTGTAATAACAAACTAGAATTACAAAATCATTACAAACAGAGTCGCCAATATTGTAGCCTACGCGTCAACTGCGACTGTCGCGTCGCAGTGGCTGCGACATGCGACATGAATCAGCGACTACTAATGCTATGCTACTATTACACATCGCCACTCACGTAGTGACGTGCGAGGTTGTTGACGTCAGCGTCAGCTCTCGATCTGGAAGTGAAGAGCCAATCATGTTGCGTGACTAAGGACCGTGTGAGTGCCAACTCTAGAATGAATTACGTACTAGCATAATCTTCGATCGAACTGTGGCGAATCATACAGACCTTCCTTTTGTCCTATTGACCTTTCACGCACTACCAAAAAAAAACAAATTGTGTTTCATTACAAGGTAGGTATTTAATTTATAGATTAGTTAAAGGTAAATAAACTGATAGATTATAGTTTTATCAAGGGCAGTTACAAATAACAATGGCCTTCACTGTAAATTGTAGTAATCCCATCGACAATCAGGCAAGAATAGCACTAACTGTTACAAGAGGTCGTCTAAAAGCTGTGATCCGTGCCGTAGATATGTACACAACTAATATGTATACTATACATATTCACCTGTGTCCCTCTGTCTAAACACAGACCCAGTGGCGAGAACTCTGCATCACCTTAGGCACGAGTGGCCACGACACGACACGTTACTTATGGCCGTGACACAAAAACGTTCAACGTTTTCCTTGGCCAGTTTAAAACGGCAAGGGCTCTATTATTGATTCTTCTGGAATCTCCAGCAAATTTGTAGACAGTACCTACATTATAACAGCCGTGAGACTTATTGGGTCTTGGTTATTACTAATCGTAGTGAACGACGGCGACGTAGCTACATGTAATCGATTTAGCAGATTCTACGTCTATAAGTAGGCATGAGGAGACCCTTAAAGAGCGATCTTAACGAACATAGCGCAGGGGAGTCACCGATGCATCCATTCGAGATCGCGAGATATGCGCTGGATAGCATACTAGTTCTACATAAAGCTGAGTAAAGTACAACGAGTCGCCCCCTCACCCATAATTCAGTAAATTTCCATCCACTTACAAAGAAATAATGAAACACTTTTCGAGATATTATTTCTTGTAAAATTTTTGTATATTCATCACCCAAGTGAGTCGAATAAAAGCGTGAGCCCACTCGAATCGGCATAGCATTCGGCTCGGCGCGCGCGTGGGTGTGATTACATTTACACGGTACACCATAAATTTGAATGTTGCTATTTATAGTTAGGAAACGATATCGTGAAAGGGAGTCGACAAGCAACGTGGCCGTGGGCGGGAGGAAACGTATATCAAATAGGCGTTTTATTCAATAAAATCTAAGACTGGAGAATTTTGTACTGAGTGACGTCACTCGCTAATCCGTCTTCCACCGTAAAAATAAAAAATATTCAGTAATATTAAAGAAACATTTCCGCTAATAGATATCGTGTGTCAATGATCTAAGGAGGGGATAGTGAACGACGCGAAATCCGTGAGCGAATCGGACGCATGAATGGAGCGGGTCGCCGCGCGCTTCCATTGAACGCGCAACTGCGTTTCTAATGCAATTCACCGGTAACTCGGTTAGCTCACCGTAGTCACCGTAGTCACAGTCTTCGTACCACTCCGCACCGCTGCGGCCGCACTCCGCACTCCGCACGCCCACGTCAATGAGACGTTGCAGCCGCCACCGTCATTATGTAGTCACGAATGAAAAATGATGAATGAGTTTATTAACCAAGCTACTTTTGATGCCCCTCGCACCGCAATGCGTCACCGGGGCACGTTCATAACGAAGTTGAGACATGAAATATGGCTTTCACTACCGACGGACTTCAAACTTCCACAATAACACAATGAAAAAGTTACTTTTCAACTTTTCTTCATGCAATGAATAAAGTATATATTCGAACCGTGTACACTAATTAATAAAAACGTACTTTTCTATTATAAACGTAAATACTATCACACTAGAATTATATTTGAATACACGGCTCGCGGTACGTGATTACAATGTTTGCTCCGTGCTTATGAATGGAATATTTGACATTGATGTGTCATTGTGAAATACGAACACCGATTGCCACATGCAGTCATCAATTAGATACGGCAAGCCAAGTACCTACCTATGTACTTTAAGTTAATTTGTTATGCACAATGATACCACTAAATATGGAACAATACTTGACGCTTATTATGTTCGAAGCCGAAGGATCAAGATTATTACTATTTAATAATACTACTTCTGATAGTATGCCAACTATAATAGTTTAAAAAGAATATTTTTTAATATGTATATTGCCCAGATCATCTTCCTAATTGATACAAATTATTTCACCCAATGAAAATATTTATAGCGGCAATTATTCATTCATTGCAATGCCAATTGTTGATACGTCTTACAAACCGGGTTTTGCCCGATGGAAACCACAAACCGATATTTATGTTTCTTCAGTTGCAAGCTGCTGTTCCTGTATTTATAATATTTTTCATTCTAACCAATGAAGATACGTCGCTAAATCGATTTTCTGCGTAATGATTACTTCGGGAATAACGTTATTTACCCGAAGGAAGCTGACCCTGGGTCCCTACCGAGAATTCCATCGGCCGGTTTTATTCGGATTGCTTATTTATACGCCCACGTCGATCAAAGTTCATTTGTTCGCCGATCACTTTACTAATGCTGAGATGGAAGAATCCGTTCTCTTGCGTATTCGGTAGCATATTATATGCCCACTAAAGACAAATGCAAACTACTTATTGTCATCATTAGTGTCATTAATGTTACGTACAGATACGGCGTGTCTAATTTCTTTACTATCTCGAGGACGATAACGGTGTACCAGGTATACCGTATTCAATTTCGGGACCATCGTGAAGGTAAAATTGATATGTGATACAAGGTACCCAATTTCAAAACCACTTGAGTGATAATATTGGTGTTGACAAAAGTAAGTAGATACATGCCAACACAGCTTACAACCTACAATATTTTCCGCGCAAACAGATCCTGCTTGCTGGTCTCATCTACAATTCCGAAGAATCTACAATTATATTCATTAGTGGGGGTACTTCATGATACAGCTGTCAACGAGGTAATTAAAAAGCTTTTCAACAAGGTCGTTTGATTGAGAAAGCCGTTGCGACGTCGGTATCCAGTCGTGCCGGAACCAGTCGCCGAGCGGTCGTCGGCTTTTCCGTCGATAAATGGTGGCCGAAGAAAAAATCCCACGCGCATGAAATCGAATTCCCACGCGTGCGAGATTTCTTTCATCGTTCGCGCAATTAATAAAAACCGGCTAAGTACGCGTCGGAGCACGCGTGTAAGGTTCTGTAATTGTAAGTTCATCGACTATCACTTCTTTATTTGTTGACTCTACCTGGCTATGGTACTTTTTCTTTAAGTTACACTAAAACCAATCATGTGGCAAGGGAGGGGAAGGAAACATGTCTAGAATTTAACAAAATTGTACACATACTAGCAGCATTGCCACTACAATAAATACCTACATATTGTTAAATCGTAAAATCGTGTTCACGTACTTGCAATAATTTTGAACGACCATGGTGTAAGATAAATAATAACTGGAAAGAAGGTACCCTATAAAAATTTCTTTTACAATTTTGTCAGGGAGATAAATATGTTTAACATACATTGAAGTATTTAAGTACTAAAGGTCTCTGTCACGACGAACGACGTAGACGGACAGCTGTTAAGTTGTCTTTACAGTTGCTGCTGGCATGATAAATATTAATCTAGGGCTCTGCTTCGGCGGAACCCTAAAAAGCAGTAACAGAGGGGATTGGATGAGCTGCCTATTATGTCATACTGACTAATTATCATAACGCTTCCTTGTTTTCTACTCATTTCTCTTCTTGTTAGTGTATTTCATGACAGCAATTCCTTTGCATGATTTCTGTTTCAATACTCAACCGAGGCTGACAGCGGGACACGCGGTACAAAATTTGTCTTGGAGGAGGATTTGATTGATTTACTGTAATATGTTATTTTTGTTTATTTTAATAAGTTCCGTAATAAATACTTTTTAGGCGAGAACTACAACGGTGTGTGTGAAAAGAACATTATTATGTTTAACGTTTAATAATCTAACGAGGTTTTAATAGCGAATTTTGTACATATAATTAATTTGTACACTCTGTTTCTGTCTTAAATCCGTATTTTCCAAGTCATACCTCGTAACCGGTGAAACATTCAGCCACTCTTTGTTACGGCACGCCCACTCAGTTTACTTTAAGGTAAGCGAGCTATTTTCGGTAATACAACCATCCCGCGACCTTTACGCAGGTACCTATTTATTATAAAGCAAAATTAAAGCCTTTTCGCCTTCGGGCTTTCGCTAATAAAAACTGGTACTTTCCCCCGATGACGTAAATATATATTTGACGTCAATGACTTAGCGAACGGTTGATTATAAGATAAAACGTAATATTTTGAAAATTAATTAGATTAACTTAATTCGTTGTTATCTTATCGGGGGCCTGGACAGGTCACCTAAATAACAGGTATCTAGTAAATTCACTCAAAACGCAATAATACCGCAAACAGTAATAAATACAATAAGTAATTACAAAACGTCGTTCATTATATTTTAAACATCATTTATAAATCATTGTGAATATTATAGCTTTCATGAACTAACGTCCACAGTGTTCTTACTAACGAATAATAACAAACTGACGTTCTTAAAAAAAGATTACTAACAGAACTCACTGACTACAGTCCCACCTACAGTCCTAACTGATGTCCGTTATAGATGTCCAGGGCAAGCTGACCCTGCCAGCTCGTTTTCTACCCTTATATAACATGCATAATATTTAGCCAAACTGACAAACATCTATAGACGAAACAGGCGCCCACATAAATCCTACGTTCCGGTAGCTCCGTTTGTAAATGAGATAAATGTTTGAAGTTTTGAACCGACATTCGAGTACACGCGGATACGGCAATCGATTGCGTAACCCCATCCAATGTATTGCTGAGAGCTTCACAAAGAAAACACTGCTTTTGAGTCACACGCTGTATAAATAAAACCATCAATACATTGTTCTTTGCACCGATACCTTTCAGTCATGACTATGGAAGACGGAAGTGACGTACGTTCATAGAAATGGTATAATTATCTTTCCGTGAAGCCTGCCTGGCTAAGTATCATCCTCCTGCCTGAGTCAACCGCCAAACTACTCGTCGTGTTCTGGCTTGTGTCTGTTATTAACTTTTTTTTTCCTACTTTCTTGGCCAGCAACATATATGTAATGCCTAATAATGATATCTGAAACGAAGCTCATTTGCGATGGCTTTTGCTATTGCAGGCTATTTAATTATTTACATTATATTGTCTACAAAATTATGTGATAATTTCTAGTAACTTTTCTATTTTTTTTAAATAAAAAGTTATTATATTGTATCTACTTCTATATAAATATAAATACGTGTTTTGCCATAATACCATGAAAACTCAAAGAATTCTCTCAGGTACCAACTTGACAGGTAATGTGACAATATAAATATATCTAATTTTGACATATTTCTCTCTGTTTTCTAAAACTCAAATTGGTCTTTTAAAATAACTTTATACCAGTCGAAAATAACTCAAGAAACGAAAGAAATAAAATATTTACATTTAATATATTTCTGAATAAACCTTTGACTTTGTAATATAATGGTATTGTTTTATTTTGTCACGCCTCATAAATAAAGCAATAAAGATTTGCAGGTAAAGATTCGCAGTTGAATAAATTATTTCTAATTTCATTTTCAACAAGTGCAGATAAACCTGTGTAGTGTGATCCAAGTACCACAGGGTAAGCCTTATCTTACATTAAGTGTACAAAATATGAATTGGTATACAAGTTGTTATTCTATACTCTATATTACTCTGTATCTTAGAACTAGAAATATGTTATCAGATTCCATCGAAATACAAACAACAAGTAAACAAATAATTTATGATTTTTTTTGTAGTTGACAAAGGAGTTCCCGTCTATCGGTAAATGGTTAGTCGCCCATAGAAGTCTGTAAAGCGTAACAGAGAAATAAGTTTTTTTATTGAACTTGACTTTACCTTTAATTGAATTTTATAACGTCGAAGGACAGTTTTGTCAACAAAAAAACTCGTAAAATTGTATTGGTAAAACTTTACATCTTCTAATTACAATGCTTGAATTGAAAAGAATTTGATTTTCAAACGAAGTGGTAATTTAGATCCTCATTCTTTAAATGGTATTTACCCGTTATTTAATAATACACTTTTCCACATAAATATTACTTATACTGTTAAAATTACACTAAGTATGAAACAGAGCTGTTATATACCCTTAACGTCTGCCTACAATTAAAAACGCCGCGACCATACTTAACCAGGCTGTTTCAGCAGTCGACTTTGCAGTATTAAAGTATAAAAATAAACAAATACTTATATAACGCTACGTTAATACTGACCGTAGGCCCATGAGGGGCAAATGAGGCACGTGTTGCGGGCCCGCCTCGCTGCACCACTCCGGGTACGAGCGGCGGAACTCCGCGAAGTCACCTGCAGACAAAGGGGAACTCATCAAAACAATCACCGATCTATCGAACGACCTCACCAATGGACATAGGGAGACCTCGTGCACAATAGGTACACATTAAATCATTAATACACATAGGTACACGTACGCCGTGCATCCATAAGGGAGTCACTCATGTGCATCTATAATGGACACAAACTTTTGAGAAGTTATTATGAAAAAAAAATATTTCTTTGCTTTGCATTAATATTCCATTACTATCACATGTTACTAATTTTCATATTCCTCTACAAAGATTGTCTGGAAGAGTTTGCTTCATACCAATGTTGCCTATCATTGCAATTATACGTATTCACCATGTATGAAACGTATCACCGTGAAATCGGGCGCAAGTTATCAAGAGATTGTGTCTGTCTCAGTGTTAAACATGATTCAAACTTCGAAGCAAAATCTAAAAACGTCTTTCATAACATAAAATGAATCTAGTTTACTTAAAATAATTAAAAGACGGTGTAGAGTTGCGCAAAACATTGGCATCGGAGACGGTTCTAGTGGTGCTAGTAAGTTGCATAACCCTGATTTGAATCCCAAATTAATTAACAAAACTACTCGGCTCGATTAGTCATGACGCCACTCGCAGAAGCGCATTATCTATACATCTCAACGATATTTTACTTTGGACCAACATCATTTGCGCGTTGAAGAGTTCCAGATTATAACAACAGTGAAACTCCGAGGAGGTTAAATATAGACGTTGACGTAAACTGATTCAAACTGCGGATTTTTATTTAGATTTCCTTACAAATTAATTGCTCATAACACTACTGAAGTCAGAGGGTGAACGGTTGGTATAGTGTACTGACAACTAACCGGCGAGTTTAGGTGGAATATTAATTATAGCGCTCGTTATGGAGGTGGTACAGCATTCCAACGTGTCCTTATTAAGTTGTGTATACGTCTATGATACCTGTGTGATGACGTCTAACTAATCATAACTTCGCTACGAGTTATTAAACTTACATATTTAATAGTGTCTCGTATAATGCAAACTTCATTAGACAAGTTTCATTAGAAAAGCTATCTGTTATCTCTTTTTATAATATTCTTATGCAAAAAGTATTTAACGTTGCAGCCTAGTACGTTTTTTTTTAGTTACGCCGTAGAAGGGTTTGATTTCTCTCGTATGAAGGCAACCAGGCTCAATCTTATAAAGTTCAATCCATTAGCGGTACCCTACAGGACTCAGGCCTCTGCCGTCTAATTATCCATTTAAACAATTTTCCTTCACATAACTCATATTACAACAACAATCATAACTTTATGTAACAGTATTTTAGATCAAGTTTATTATTTGTTACACAAAAAAATATATATCATTTAGTAGTTATCGATTTTAGTTTTCAGCAAGTCGACAAAGAAGAGTTCGTTCGTTTTTGGACATCAGCAACACCAACACGACAGATGCATTGCTGGCTAGGAGAGGCGACAGATAGTAAGTTTGTACAGTGTCGTCGGGCCGCAGGTCGTAGCACGTATCGCTAGCACAGAATAATGATTGTCGCTAGCTGGCTGAGACACTGCTCGCTTCTAGCGACACGGGCGCTTCCGGCGGCCCACGGCGCTGCTTCCGGCCTCCCACTACGCGCCACGCTGCCCGATTGACAGCCATTATGATTGCAACTGAGCCGTTACTACGGTTTATTTATAGCTCAAATAATTCAATTCATTCTTTATAATATCGATCCAAACGGAACTGCTTTTTTTGTCGGCCATTTTATTTTGCCTGTTTCAACAATTTTACGTACCTAATATGAAATAAGAAACTACAGGAAAATGGCATCTGTAACGACAAGTGTACGGAGTAGGCACATCTTAAGATTTGTACAAGGTAAGAGATTGATGTTGTTCATCGTTTTAGACACTTCATTCGGGGAACTTAATTTGACTCATTGGAATGGAATGACCGCAGCAATCTTTCTCGTTTCGTTTCACGAGAGCCGAGCTACGTCATATTCATAGTGGCAGGCAGGCGGAGCCGTCTGTTGACTTGCCGTGATGAATGTAAAAAATTGTGTCGAGAGTTGCAGGCGGCCCAGCACGCAGCCGCGCGGCGAGGGGGAGGGGGTAGCGGGGTGGTGCGGAGCGGGGGGGCATCGATCCGGTGACTCATCGCTCGCCCATTCATCCGCCGCTCTCAATGAACCCGCCGTACCGCTACCCCCCGCGCGCCGTCACCCGCCCTCGCCCGGCCCGCGTCCTCGACGGCAAGGACTCCATTAAATTCGCCCCTAGCCGGGTGAATCAAATCCTTCAGCCCGCTACGCCCACGCAGCGCAAACGTTATCGCTTTACAGAACGGCCCGTTTCGCACTCACTGACGCCCACAACCGCAAAGTGGAGGTTGCTTATAATATAAATTTTACGATATTATTCTTGTTTCCATTTTTTCCCTAGTAAACTACGAATTTTAATGGATTCGACACGTCTGTCTATTGGTCAGTCAGCGACTTATCTCCGGAACGTTTATAAG
>DWPA01005883.1:0-11419 GCA_018251375.1 Calpodes ethlius
AACATCTTAGACTACATCGCCACTTACCATCAGGTGGGATAGTAGTCAAGCACTGACTTATTGTATATAAAAAAAAAGCAAGTATTATCATACTATAGAAGCTATTCTATTCTAAAGATCATGACATTACATTCCCGCGGAAATTCGTAGTTCATAAAGACATGACCAGCAAAAGGAAAATTTTAATTGTCCTATTTTAAAATAATTGTGTGGTGAACCTAACAACAAACTTAATAAGAATCCATTCGATTAATCAAAGAACCTAATTTACGAGAATATTTTAGAAATTTGGCATTGTTTGTGCGTTCAATATTTGATCGTGGATATACAAAGATAACATCAAAATTTCATTTCGGTGATTGCGTATCTATTGTTGGACTTGAGCCACAAGTTATAAAGGAAAAAATAACTTTTTTATTTACCGCGTATATTTTTTATGCTTTAACGAACTCTTCCTCGTAGTTTGTAGTTGGAGTTAATTGTAAACTATCGACCGATTTTATTAACATTGAATGAGTTCAGGGCTAGCTAATGGCTAGTAATGGCCACTATTCTCTTCATCAGATTATTCTATAGTACAGTTCTGTGGTGGTGTAGTGAAGTGTACATACTTTGTTCCCACGGTTACTTCAGTTTCTGGTTTGTGGTTTTTGTTGGAACAATTTTAACTAACAATTCTCAAAAATGTTACCATAGAATCTATACAAACATTAGGCTTGAAAACATCGTTAGGAAACCTGTACTCGGAAGTACTCTATAATGTTCTCGAAGGTGTGTGAAGACTTCAATCCGCACTTGGTCAGCTTGGTGGACCATGGCCTATACCCTTCACATCATAAGAGGAAACCCGGTTGCAGTCGTGAGACAATATGGTTTGAGATGATGATGATGATGATGATGATAATTGTATCTTGACGATAATTGCAAATAATTATGTTTCGTCACTGAAATGTAGATTCCGTTTTTATGATCCTTCGTGACGAAGTCATGAATGGAATTCTAACTAGAATATTTATTATTTTAGTTATCTAGTATTTATTGCTGATTTATAGTTTGTTTATAGCAAATTAAAATAATAGAAGAGTTTAATTATATTTCTGTTTTGGTTTTAAATATATTTCCTTTCTGGTTTTACGACATGTGGAGAGTATATTAAAAAATATGAAGGATGTATATATTGTGTCTTGGAAATAAAACATTAGAATTGAATTTTATGTAAACTACTAGATTATTTCGTTTTACCTTGTAATTCTTCTAAAGATTTTTCTGCTTCCAAAGTTATAGTTAGGTAAAATTGTAATGTTCAAATTACTTTATTTGGAAACAGAAAAACAAATACCAAGAACCTTCAATAATTACATGCCAAGCCATCGTTACCTGACGTTATTAAAAATACCATGAAATATATTAGCTGCAGCAGGAAGATATTTTATCTCGTGTGTTTCCAAGTTAGCAAGAAATACTGCGCTCCGTTCAACCTCGGTTATTTAGCGGAGCGAGCGACTTTTAATTAAGTTATCAAGACCCTAAGTTTCTCAGGACTCGTATGGGTTTCATTATGTATGGAAATTTAAGCTGTCAGCTGATTACCATCAACTTATGTTGCAATAAAGCTTATTAGATGCAAAGTTTATACGAAATTACCAAGTTAAGTAATGGTTAACTTGACTAGTAGGTATCACCTGAAATGTGAGCCAAGTATATTTTGTCAAAATCTAAATGATTGTTTGACATTTACTACAATTTATTCTACAAACAAATAGATAAGGATTACAAACATGCTAGTATCCTTTAGATAGTAGGAATAGTTTTCTCAATTATGTTTCATTTACAGCTATTTCCGTGTCATAAGAATAGGAAATGAGCTTGCATGAACTTTAGGAGGGTTATTTATTAAGATAATAAGTCCTGTTAGGGTGAGATGTTAATAAGAATATCATTTTGTTATTTTTTTGTCAAAGGACTGTAGCAGTAGGGCTGTTTGTGTATGTTTTAGAAATTTTCCAATTAGTTGCCGCTAGTAATTTGATGTTAATTTGGTATTCGTTGGATTCAGAGGACTCAGGATCGATTGACTGGCACAAATTAGAGGAGACCTATATCCTGCAGTGGACATCCAAAGGCTAATAGATAGATAGATACGAGTACGGTAATTTGTTCATCTCGAAGTTGGGCGTTTTCGCACGCGTGTGAGAAAAGAACAGCAATAAAAAGGGTTGTCAAACCTTTCTATCATTGGTTGCTAGGCAACGCTTTGTTATCAACAAATTTAATATTTTCTTTAATTTTGAAAGAAACAAACACACTTTCGCATTTATAATATTACTATGGTTTCAATTGTTCATCGGAAGATTAATTCATTTTAATTTAACACCAAATTTTTAATTTCAGTACCAAAATTTCAACTCTTTACGTTCGGCTGTGCGTTGTCAGTCAGCCACTCAGTAACGGAACAGTTTTATGTATATCGATAAATATATATAATTGAAATGTTATAATATTTTTTACATATACCTTTGAATTTTTACTGTCAAGTCTTGAAGTTTATCTTTTCAACGATAATATGTCCACTATCTTTTTATAACGCAATTTCAACTATACTGATAAAAACAACGTTAGTATGTTGTCTGTAAACCTGGCTAAGCAGTAAACACTGTGCCCCGAGTGAGATAAAAAATAAAGTTACTTTTTATTCAATAAAATTTAGGGATGTCACGAAACGTATTTCGGTAGTATCTATACACATATTATAAATGCGAAAGTGTGACGTTTTCGTGTGAGTTTCGGTATGGAGACAGTTCGAAGGATAATGAGTGCTATAGGCGTAGGCTGTTGTCGCAAAAAAATTCTTAATTCTATCTCAATATCCATTACATTTTATATTATATTTCAGCCAAAATAAAGAAAGTGTCTAACAACAAAACGTTTTTTAGCAACCAATGATATAAATGAACAAAAAACCTTTTTATTGTCATCCTTTTTTCGCACGCGGTTAACATCTAACATTGATTTACATCATTATAGTTAATTTACAATTTAAGATTGTTTTCGAAATTAAACCGAGGACAATTAATCTGTTTAATATACAACATTTATATCACCCAAAAACATATTTACTACCTTTCAAACCATAAATACATACAAAAAACTAGATGAGTGTAATAAGAAATCACAATATCGATTATAAAATATCGAATATACCGATTCCAAAAGTATCCGACCATACGTAGCATCTCTAATCAAAACGATTGTAGATGCATTACGTTTTCACAGCTATTCAGTATTTTATGCGTTCTTAAAATCCTCGTTTTACGACACATATCAGTACAGAATATACCACATAGCATTCTGTTTACGATCTATCACATGTATTCGTTTTATCGATATAAAGCGTAAAATATACTTTTCAGTATCAATGCTGGCTATAAAATAAGATTATAAGCAGTACTTATTATACAGAAATAAAGTAAATTTCGAGTGTAGAACTCATATGTAAGTTCGGCGACATTTATAACCTCCCTTAGACGTTTCTAAGTAGAATAAATGATTATTAATTAACGGATATTTATATGTAATATAATAACATCACTATTTCAAATTATTTAAGGCAAATATAATAATTTAGACTATAAAAACCTTAAACTTGGCTTTGCTTGTATTAATTTTTCTGGATAAAAGGTACTGTAAATGCTTTTTTTTTGTTCTTTATATATAATTAAACACAATCTACTATAGACAAAAGCGTTACAAACTTACTTTGGCATTTAAATACGTAACATAAAATAAAATCATGTCGAGTAACTATAAATTATAATGTAACTTTCAAGACAATATTTTTTTCGGCGAGTGGCTTGATCGCAAGAAGAATAACTTGTCCGTTTTTAAAAAGTTGATTTAGGTTGGATTACATGGAATTAAATTAAAAAAGAAATAAGAACTCAATCCATGGGGGTTTAAAGTTACGCTAGAACCCGAAGTTATCAGCTGTAACGGAAAAAAATAATGAGTTACTCTTACTATGCAAAGCAGTATAATGGTTGTTTAGGTTCATCATCATCATCATCATCATCATTACAACCTATAACTGTCCAACTAGGCTTGGATCTGCTCTCATAATATGAGGGGTATAGGCTATCGTCCACCACCCTGGTCAAACTCGGATTAGCAGACTTCACACACCTTTGAGAAAATTATGGAGAACTCTCAGGGTTTCCTTACGATGTTTTCCTTCACCGAAGCAAGTGATTTAATTGTAATACACACATAACTTTATGAAAATTAGAGTTGCTTGCAGGATTTGAACTAACGCGCCCGCGTTCGGTAAGTCAACGTTCGAACCACCAGGCTATCACCGCTTTGACTTTTCGGGTTATAAAAAATTATATACGATTATTTAGATTGTATGGAATTGATTTTAAAATAAATGTTAATATATTAAAATTAACTAAGAAGTCCATCCATAGGGGTCATATGTTACACTAGAATGCAAAGTTATTAGGATAGATAGTAAAGTGAAAAGTAAGATATTTTTACTATATAAAAAAACATAATGATTATTTTTATATTGTTTATTGAAACACCACCCTGATGAACAAGATACGAGACAGCAATTAGGATCAGATAAAGTTCCAATAATTGAACCCCGTTGACTTCTGTATCGTATAGATTAATCCCAATATTACTGTTTCTTTTTGTTTATCTCAATTTATTCTTATAAAACAGGTTAGCCAGTTAATTTTAATGATTCTCTGTCTGTTTGTTTTAGTATCGCTGAACAAATTAAGATGATGTTTTAGCATTTTAGTAATTCGCTAACTTTATTCCGGTAATTCTATAAAAACAGTTCAAAAGTTTGGTTACAAATGTGAATAAGTGATGTATTAAATATTTATATATAAATAAATAATCACAATCCATAACCCTCCCACTGCTGGGCTCGGGTCTTCTTCCACACCTTCGAGAACATTCTAGTGAACTCTCGGGTGTGCAGGTTTCCTCACGATGTTTTCCTTCAACGAAGCAAATGATAATGACCTTATAATACGTACATAACTATTTGAAAATTGGAGATACGTGCAGGATTCGAATTCACTCCACCACGTTCAGGAGACCAGCGTTCGAACAACTAGGCTTTTCTTAAGCATATTTATATAATCATAGCAATATATACACATGAATCTCAGATACATGATCAAAATAAATTAAAAGGAGAAAAAACTTTTTTATGAAATAAAACATAACACGCCAGTAAATAGTTCGTAATCTAGTTAGAAGTGTAAGTAAAAAATCAAACGCCAAACTAAAGCAAGGAAAATCTACTAAGTTTTTTATAAAACGTTTACATAGCCATATTTACTCTCCAAACCAAACATGCGTTACAATAATATTTTTATAAGGAAGTAATGTTTCCATTCTTATTGACCTTACGCACGTCAGATGCCATCGTAAATCAATCCAGATATGAATTGGAAATCAGGAAAATATTTGTTGTTCCATTATTCAATGTCTGACGCATAAGCATTCGAATATTGAACGGTCACGGGCTTAAACATCATCATGGTATCAGCATTTTTCTTTCCATTGCTGAACGTGGACCTCTCCTAAGGCCTGCTACAACCTCTGACGTCATCAGCACTGCCTACCTTTTTAAGATTATCATTCTATTGCTAGTAGACCCGCGTCTTGCATCTTGCGTCTGACAGTTCATGATCTAAATTTAAGAACTCGTCTACCCCAACCAGCATCTTTTCTACGTTCCATGAAATCATCCCACTGATATTTCACCTTGCTTATTGTTTGTCCTATTTCAGTGACTGGTTGTTTGTCCTGAACATAGATCTCTCATAAGGCTTGCCACAACCTCTGACCTCATCATCAGTGCTACCTACTTTTTTAAGATTGTTGATATAACGTGCTAATAGACCCGCGTCTTGAACCTTTGCGTCTGCCAGTTCATGACCTCCATTTAAGAACTCAACATACCTTATCTTTATCTTTTCAACGACACTTGTAATCATCCTCCTGTTGCTTCATCTTACGTATTGTTAGTCCTATTTCAGTGACTCCGGCTATAGCCCATTGAAACTGTGATATCTTCAGCTTGTGAAGTACCACTAGTATTCAAATTTCGAAGATATTTTCGAAAATCGAGGTAAGTAAATGTTTTTTTTTTTAATTTTTCATCTGTAAATGGTTTTAAATGAATAGTATGCTAATATCGGCAGTAGTCTTTTAAACTTCATTAAAAATAATCAATTATTATTCAATGAGATTTATATTTTAATTACTTCTTGATAATTATTATAATATAATAAAATAAAGGATTTTTATTTAAAACTTGCTCGGTAGTGTTACTAAATATTTTTAAAGTTTGTAATTATGAGAACTTTTTAAATTTATTAGCCATAAAGTTGTAAACATACTTTACAGGTACAAAAAAGTATTTAAGTAGTAAAGTATTCGAAGTTTAAAACTATTATTTCAAAGACAAAAGATATTATAAGTAATAGTGAGGGGCCAAAAAATAATATTTTCTACTTATGTATTAACTTAGATATTATTTAATGTTTGCAGTATTCATTCGAATATAAACTTTTCAAGCCATTTAGTAATGGATTGCGAGATGCATTTATGTTTACGAGATACCATGAAGGTTTCTCGTTGGGCTGGCATGTTTCCTGTTGAAGGATTGAATAAAACAGACATGGGTGAACTAAGGTATGCGAACTTTGATGACAAATATTCGATATTATTTTACGTTGATGGAGCAAAAAAAATGTGTTATTTTTGCTAAATTAAAAAGTAAAACACAGCTTCAATGTAGTTAATACAAAAAAAATTGTCGAGTGATCCGGAAAGTTCGCGCCAATATTTTAGGAAAATTAAAACGCACCGTATTTAAATATTGACGAAATTAACGAATCGTAATCAAACGTTTTCCAAAATATGGCTGAAGTTATCTCTTTTAGAATATGTACAGTGTACACATTTGTTTTCAATAATTGTGATATATTCAGTCAGATCTCACACGCTACATACCGAAAATCGGCACGAACTTATAAATATTTAAGGTCAACAAACGAACAGTCGCTCACAGCGTTAACTATATGATTTCATTGTTAGGCTCTTCCTATACATGACACCGAAACAGTTTAGGCCGATTACAAAAACCTTTCAGTTTATACCAATAAGATCGAAAATTACTTATCTTGGATCGTTTGTTCTCGTATCAGCCCAAGCCCACGTTTACGAGTTGTTTTCGTATTTATTCCCATAGACATAAGGTTCAAATTAATTCGACTTAATCAATTCCGCGTCGATAAGTATGGGGAGACCTTAACATTAAATCGCTACTGTCAGCGTGGCCGCAATACAAGAATAATAAAAATGCAAAGGATACTAGAATCGTAATCTCACGCATAAAGAGATCCCTTGTTCAGCGATTTAATTTAGATACAATAGTTTTGCTCTACGCTTTTTGCAGGTACATACATATATTGATATTCAGTGTATGTGAAACTATGAATAGGTAACTTTTACTATTAGGAGCTGATTACCGTCTACTACCTCGTCATCAAAGTTATCATTCAGATATTCATTATATATTTAACTATGTGTATGCTGTACAATTGTAAACAGTGGTGGTCTAGTGGTTCGAACGTTGGTCTCCACGGCATGCGTTCGAAACTTGCACGCACCTCTAATTTTCAAAAAGTTATATGTGTTTTACAAGTAAATTATCACTTGCTTCGGTGAAGGAAAACATCATGAGGAAACCTACACACCCGAGAGTTCTCCATAATGTTCTTGAAGGAGTGTGAAGTCTACCAATCTGTACCCCTCAAATTTTGAGTGGAGGCCCGAGCCCAGCAGTGGGACAGTTATGGGTTGTGATGTTGATATAGCGGTACACATATTCATGGATATATATGTATTGTATGTAGGTATGAGTATGTATGTGTGTACTACCTTCTCACACTGCCTCTCGTGTATTTGCTTAGTCCAATAGTTAAGAGCGACTTGAGCATGAAGCTTGCCATTTGGAATTGTATTTTATAGTTTCACTCGATAGGAACTTCTAGAAGCTTTAAAAGCTTGATTTAGGATGTATACTCGTGGAAAGTAAGCTACCAGCTACGAAATAATTATTACACTTAGCTGTACTGTTGCGCGCGGATAAACGGTGCAAATAATTACCAACGAATTATTATTTTTACTTTTGACTGTTGGGTGCTTTATAGAAGTTAAATGCTTCAGCAACGGTTTTATAAAATCTTTGTTTTACATCGTATTTCTATGTTTATATGTACATTTTCAAAGCACTATTATCTACACTGTACTGATCTGTCTACATCGATAAATAATTCTTTGCTTTTGTCTCCTGTTCATTATTTAAATAAATATTGTAAGAAAGTGTAATTTTTGTTGCAGGTTCAACATAAAGTCATTTTACACTTTGTATTATTTATCAACAATTTTTCTGCAGACGGCCATGACAGTGCTCATCACGCACTGGTTTTTAAGCCATAGCTTAAGCTTGATCACATTATGTAAGTACGTCATTTTATCATTGCAATTATTGTAATCGTTGAGCTTCACCAATATAGCTTGCAGGTTCAAATCTATTGATTAGTTATTCATTTGTTAAATGAAAATTAATAGTATTTCTTAAGTTAAACTTCTATTGGCTGGCATTAAAACTTGTTTGTTTTACCGTCAAATGGTATGACGCTCTAATACCATCATGCATCCTCCAATTCACCACTTAAAACTTCCTTGTATGTGTGTGTCCGCATATATTACATGCTTCGTGGTTTCTCTGTATAAGCTGCGTACTATTTTTATCGGACTATAGTATGCTTAACACATTTATATTAACGTGTGCTTATATTAAGTTGCCTGGCTCATACATGCGGGGCGTTCCGAGACAGCCGAATTTTTATATTACAATATTTATTATTTGGGACTTAAACCTTGATTTTAAGTATATAAAACATGTTTTCAGCGGTCTTAGCATTCTACGTGACGGGGCTAACGTCAGCAATATTGCTACTAAAACTAGCAAGGGTGTGGCCCCGATTGATCCGTAGGGCTGCCTACATCGAACACAGAGTAAATGCGATTCGCGTAATTAAAAACAGACCTACGAAGTTCACAACGATATCATGCGTTGTTTTAATTTCTGCAGTGAGTAAGTATCGTATAACGTACTACATTCAAAGGTCTGCTTGAAGAGTTTTATTTTAGGAATAGGTATTACCCTATTTACATAATTTATTGTATGTTCTTTCTCTTATAAAATAGGCGTACATGACCTTTTAAATAAACAAAAAAATAAAATAACTCTTTTTAAACTTATTGTTCTAAATTGTACGAAATAATAATAACAGATAAAATTAAACAATATCAATAAAATCTCAATTATCAATTACATTTTCTAACACAATCTTAGATTGTACCGCGGTAATTCGAATCACGCTAGCAAGATTTTTCGTTATTGAAGGCCTAGGATAATATTTGGTAATCCTTTGAGTAGAATGTTATTTTAATTGTTATTGAACCATCAATTTCTTCGACGGTGCCACTTCAATGGACGAAAGAATGAAATCAGGTTGTTTGTTGGGGATGTACTCCCAAAGCACCGTAGTATTATAGGCAAGAGAAAAATTAAACGATACTTAGTGATAAATAGAATAAGAGGAATTGGCAAACTTGGCAAAAATACTCAAAGTTCCCCTCCAGTCATTTATCTGGATTACACTTGGTATAAAATTGAAACTGCTGCCAAACGCCATGTCAATAGTTCAACAACAGGAAATACGATCTACAAATGTTGAAAATTTAGGAGGGTATTTGCCAAATATGTTTAAAGATCTGCTCCAACTTCGTACACGACGGGTTTACCAAAACGAGACTCATAAGCATTTATATCCTTTGACATGGCTTGTGTAAATACACTTACGTTCGTCATATTTTGCGTCAAATATTTCTCGCTTTATTATCGGAGACGAAATGACCAAAGAAAGTTCTTACATTATTTCTACTTCATTACGAATTACGCCGAAATAGTTGTGATATTATTTGCAGGACTCTGCAAAATTTAAAAATCTTGTGGGTATTTCGATATAGAATTTAAAAGTTATTTTTGTCACCAATATAATGCAATACCTTTACCTACATACTGTGCTTTCACATGTCATCAAAGAAAAGTGTATTCTGTATAATATGTATTTAGTTACCAAATATTTAATTTTACGTATTAATTGCCAAAATTTAAATACGTAACCGAGTCCTACTAGGGTACCGAGGAGACTTCTCTAAAAATAGTCTAATGTCAACCTTAAGAGCTAACATATTCGACAGTAATTATAAAACGAAGTTAAAACTCTTTGCCGCCATTCCGTCGGTCAGCGCTGTTCCTTGAACATCGATGCACCTCACGTTAAAGTTTTTAAAAGCTTTAGTTAACTTTCAATACGAGTATTTGTTGGTTAGTATGTTTGTTCAGGTTAAATGTTATAAACTGTATTAAAAGTACTTTTTTTTTCCTATGAAGTTGAAATATTACACATTGCTTTATTTTCCGTGATAATGCATTTTTTTATACATATGATCTGATATTTTAAGGGTGACTCCAAAGGAAAAGTTTATTTATAAAATATTAATTTAATTCCAGCTTGTTACTGGTTGTGACTCTTTTTTTAATTAAATTTTTCTCGCTAAGTCTCAAGAAATTTAAATCTATAAGTAACTTTAATAAGCAATGTCGATTAAAATTCAATATATGTATATGTCTGTTTAATAAAAATAATTAATAATTTTAATAATAATTGATAATGAATGAGCAATAATAATGTAAGGCTGGAGATGAAAGAATGCACTGAAACGTCTTTCTTTTTCTTTATTTCAGTAGAACATCTCTTATCTCTAATATTCAAAGCTAAAAATGTGTTGCTATGCAAAGTTGACTTCGTTCATAACACCAGACAAATATTTCTAGAAGAATATTTCACTTATATGTTTCCATTTGTATTTGAATTTCTCCCAGTCAACTATTTGACAATGAGTATCTGCATTGTAAGTATAACATTAATTATGTCTATTATACTTAATATACTAAATAAAAATACATTTCTAAATCAAATTGCTACATTATGTATACATTCTTGTTTAATAATGACGGCCCCGATGCCTTGTTAGTAGTGACGCAACCTGCGAAGCGAGGTTCCTGGGCTCGATTCCCGGCCGGGGCAGATATATTCTCGGGTATTTCTCGGGTCGTGGGTGTTAGTGACATGATATTTGTCTTGTCCATGCCACCCGCGACACGAGGAATCCTACTGCGGGGGTATGAGTGTGTTAGCGTTTATTTATTTATTAGAAGAAAAGAGATTCTCGAAAGAGAAATTAATTGGTGTGT
>DWPA01005884.1:0-11419 GCA_018251375.1 Calpodes ethlius
TTAATAAATACCTCAATCATAAACTGTGTATATAATATTATCATGATTCGTATTTCTTCTAGTAGAGAAAATATTCCCTACAATAACTTTAATTTCAATTATATTCAATTTAAATGTAGTTATTGTACCATCAAGTTAAATACTTTCAGATATCA
The DNA here is from genome assembly GCA_018251375.1 of Calpodes ethlius. Taxonomy (NCBI): domain Eukaryota; kingdom Metazoa; phylum Arthropoda; class Insecta; order Lepidoptera; family Hesperiidae; genus Calpodes; species Calpodes ethlius. Next base: position 156 of record DWPA01005884.1, read on the forward strand.
CAGAAAGCGGTGGGTATTATTTTTTTACGAACCTTTTACACTTACTGAGAACCTATCAAAATATTTATGAGGTACGTGCCTGAACTTACAAAATGTAATGCGTCATAGGCTAGGTACTCGAATTAACATTAATAAACATGACGTGTGGGTTAAAGGACCTTTGGAAAATTATATTTCATTGAAACCTGAATGGTACCTACCTAGTCTAATTTATTATTTATTATATAGATTTTAATGGACCGTAAAGTAAGTAATTTACGACTGAATTAATTTTAAGGCTTATTTCGCTTGACTCTTATTAAATGACATAGGTGGACACACACATTCATATATGTATGTATAATTACAAATACAAAATACGCATTTCTATAACATTTAATTGCAAGTAGCAGTATAATATGAATAGGAAACATAATACCTGCAATCATCATTATTCATCAGGTCTATCATTCAACTGCGACCTAATTTCACATTTAAAACAAGCCCAATGTAATTTATTATAAATTTTGAATGTAAATTACACTGTATTCAATGTTGTCCCCGTTACTTTTTCAACAAAGTGAGTTGAAGTGTTCTTTTAGCAACCTTGCACACTAACCTACAACTAGTTGACTTTAGCTAGACCTTGTCGCAGCTAGTGGGTAGGTAGGTATTTATTTTTATGTATGGTCGCGGCTTATGTTGCCAATATGGTTAGTATGCAAGTGTAATGTATTAGATCAGCGCTTCTTAACGTTTTATAGTCCACGGAATCTTAGAAAATCGTATACAATTTCAAGAACACTGGATATTCATATAAAACATTCAACAGATTCATATAAAACTGGAATAAATTTGGAGCAGTGGCATTTGTTTATTGATTTAAATATAAAGAGATAAGAGGACGGATTCTCAGGGGCCCGCGGATCACAGATTAAGAAACACTGTATTAGAAGTAATTTGTATATGACTGAAAATACTAATAGGTTAATTAAAAAGTATACAGTTACATAACCATTATTTGTAAGAATATTACAAAAAGTATACAGTTACATAACCATTATTTCCAATCTACTATTTATTTGACCAGAATTGTAAAATATGTTTTGAAAATCCTATATGCAATATACATATGTATATAGTATCCTGTAAAGCACCACTCATCGTCGGCTGAGGTTTCATCTGCACCGCCTAGAAATTATTGTAATTGACATTTGATTATACACGTTATTCAAACTTTAAATCCCCATCCACAGGGACGTCGTGGTGGAGATTTCAGGAATGAATAGCTTTTTCCACGAACCAATATTTCCACCGTATTAAAGATCTGGTGTTCTATAATAGAGTTATTCACTGTGTTCTTCAACGCCGGCAACGTATCTCCAGATTCCTTGATATTGTACGTCCATAGATTATATGTCCGTCGGCGACGGTGAACACTTAGCCCAAAGTGGAGTACAGTTTTCTCTCCTGAAAATATTTTTTGAGAATCTTACAAAGTTTAGAGGGGGGAGGATTCTCAAGGGTGAGCCGAAGTCCTGTTTATCAGTCTCCCTTATAAAACACACATAGTTTACTAGATTAGCTAATAATGATGATAGATACTAATATTTATTTATGTTATCTAATCTAATCCACGTTATAATCTAATGTAATCTATCGCTGCTATCCAATAGCCCTGACTTACAAAACAGAAATGAGAACACCGTGTTTGTTTCCATCAACTGCGCTAACTGTACATTTTCGTGCGCTCAAAGCCATCGAGAGATTATTTTTGGTGAAACAAGCGAAACATCGACTTGAATACACTCGTCTCCGTTCACTGAATGTTGTCGCATACTACAACGGTGTTGGAGGCGTACAGCCAGCGCACGAAAACAATAAACGTGACGTTCAAAGAGAACATTGTTCGAATGTAATTACGCTCTTTGACGTCAACATCTGTGATATCCCTCGCTTTGTTGGTTTGTTATTTGTAAAGGTGCATTCAAATAGTTTGTAATGGCTCCAACTCATGAGCGGTCTAATGCATCACCCGGGGGCTCGGAATCCACTAATGAAGTATGTATAGGCCATAGCTAGCGAAGCTTCAATGTGCGGATCTAGTCTTCGAGTCAGGTGGATAGGAGTAATTCATTTAAGGGGATGGAGGGTCATTGTTAATTGCCGGATGATTTACAATGTTGAGTCAAGAACGGACTTCCTTCTTTAGCGAATAATATTTAATCATAATCGGATGCGACATTTACGCAGCAAGCCAACCCTATATCTTAAATCACTTAAGAGTAGTCAATTGATTGGTATTGGTAACTTGGATTAATAAATAAGTTACGTTAATTTTAAGAATCCCATCAATATAAATGTTTGTAGTTGGGTATTAAGAAATGTCTTTCGAAGCGAAGCGAGTTCTCCCGAAAATCCTGAAAATGACAGGTAATTTATTTTACCAACTACATCTAACATTAAGCGAATAAAATGTTTCCTGTGACCAGGCCTCAGTAAAGATGTACAAGTAAGCTTTGGATTAACCAACGGTAGATGTCGTTACTGTATGTATGTAGTTAGCGTTAATGGAGTGTCTCACGAAACGGCTTTAAGCTGAAACGTACGTCGGATTTACGTTTTACCGTATTACGATTCCATTATCTAAAGTAGTGTGTTTTTGGAACACGTTGCAAATGACACTTTCGTTAAACAAACTACACGTGTGCCAGACAGGTATTCTGTCATCAATAGTAGTATGCATACGTGTAAGTTTAGTGACGCAAATGGATCACAAGTTCTCTAAAGACATTTAGTCAGTTAAACACATTCGTATCATTTATTTACTTATAGAATTGAACATTATACGAGTTATGAATATAAATATTAATATATATTAATAATTTAATATACACGTAGTGCAAGGCTCAAATGAGCTATTTAAAAGACGGTTAATAACTCTGTTTCTATTGAGATTCCGTTCATCTGTGTGAACCGTGAGGTCAATTACACCTTATTTTCTCGCGTAGGAGATCACTACCATATTATTATAGGGATCATTGAGATGTGTAGGTTTCCTCACGATATTCACTTCCCTTTATCGAAACTTATGATTAATACATATTACTTTACGCATATAAATTTAAAAAATAAGAGGTACTTACTGGATTGTAATACAAGCACACGTGCGAGGGAGCAACTTTCAGACCAAAATAAAAAATATAGTAAACTTATACTAGTTCAATAGTCGACAAGGCACCCTATTAGTTAGTTATTAGTAAGTTATGAAGTTTAGCCGCAGTCTCACGGTCTTTCTTCTATGCTTCGGAGCTCACATAGAGCTGTCGATTCTGGTTGTTAAATAGAAGTCGTTAAGCCTTGTCGGAGGGCTTCGGGTGGCATAAAAACGTTCGACATTTGAGGTAACAATAATTCCTTCAACAAAGTGCACTGCAGCTGCATAGAATGGATTCGGAGTATGTCCTGGACTGGACCACTCCAGCCACGAGAAGAAGCTCGGGCTCTGGGCTATTATTGAAATTAATTATTATAACTCTAGTAAACTATATATTCGATTAGAAATAAATATTATGGCATTACTATTATTTTTTGGATTTATTGAATATATTGTTTATCATTATTAAGTTTCCCAAGGGTCCAATTATAAAGTAAGCCCAGTTAAAACAAGTATTCTAAATCCATATATTTACAGGTCTTGGTTCTTCATATCTCATATTGTGTGCAGGCTATGGGTAACAGTAATTATACACTTATACAAAAGCGAGCATACAGTCGTGGTCATTAACAGGACTCAGGAGTTGGTACAGCGCCATCTAATGTTGATTCAAACAATATCAATACTAGCTAATTTATTATGTATTTTGATATTTACTAATCTGTGTTACGAATACGTAGTTAAATTCACAATGAACATTAATAAAAGCGCGGAAAAATTAAAAAGTGTTAAGAAAGACGCTCTCTCGAATCTGTATATAAAAGTTGAGGAAAGATTTCACGAGAGGTTTCCAGAGCATCCCGTTGACCGCGCTGTGATATTTTTTAACGCTTATTATCGTTCTAATGGGTAAAGTTCAATACGCTTCGCAACTTGCTTTAATGGTTGTTTTTTCTCTCGACCTAGTTCTTCTATAAATGCCGAGTTTCCGGCTATCATTAACGCGGTCGCGGCTTATTTGTGAACATTAATTTTATTAAGGCATGTTCTTTGAGGAATTTAAAATTGAATTCATATTTTTTAATTGAACTTAAAGTTTGTTATTAAAGAAAGGCGTAAATAGAACTTTCTTTTAACGTCGGCGAATGAGTGGCGACTTCTGTGGTGTTACTCGTGTTAATACGCGACGGTGCCTACTTTTTTATGTAAATAGCTGGCAAATGAGCTGATGGAATGTGATCAGTGTCATCCTTGGACGATTGTCACCAGCAACACTTTAGGTATTATTGGCGTGGCCAACTCAGAAAAAGTAAGAAATAAATGTATATGACGTGTCATTGGGCAGTTGATTCAAAAGAAAAGTGACCATGAATGCTCGACAAGAATATAATAGTATTAAGTATTATCCTTACGCAAGGCTCTATTACCAAGCGGATATGATGTCTTCATTCGCTTTTTACACCACCGAGGTGTCATGCTTACGGTTATAATGGCGAATCTCCAAGTTCTTTTGATCTTATTTTGTTAGTTGTATTATTACGTTAATGGACTATCAAATTAAATAATATAATTGATACTCAACTTATAACGTAATACATATATAAAAACCTTTGTTAGAGATTTTATATCGAATTGAATTTTCTTCGGAGTCACTGAATCGCCATTATTGGAACACGCCGCAGATACTTTCGTGATCCCCTCGGGACTCATGAACTGCGGAACGAGCTGAGGACATTTGGGGCACGGCATTGGATCAGAATACTGAATTATGCCGGACCTGAATATTAAATAATACTGATGACCTATAAACTATTGAAACTATTGAATATTTGAACATTTGAAGATTGATGTTAGCGACGACGGTCGAATGGTTTCAATATTAATTTATCCTTAATTTCACTCAATAACATGAATAAATATTCGTATATAATTTATCAAAAATGTTAGTTAATGTAAATTTCGAGAATATTATTCTTTCATGATTCGAACATTCCTATGAGATGTGTACACAAGCTTTTATCAATAATGTGGTTCTAACATAGGTGTACTTTTAGTCCCGACGAGGATTCCCTGAGTCATGGACCTTATCTTTACATTTTATTACCTATAACATCTCGTTACGTTTACATGGTCTTTGAATTTATTACTATCATATCTACTTTTATCCGATAAGTCCCTTAGTAAATACTTCTCACATTTTTCTTTTTCATTACCTAATTTCTTTTGTTTTTCCAAGAAATATTGTAAAATTTTTCATCATCTCTCTGCAAAAAGAGTAGTTAAATGTAAGCAGTGTTAGTTTACCGGTTTGAATGTTTGTCTCTCGCGCGGGTAAATATATCTACATCTTCAATTTTTCTACCGTCATCCAGCCTAAGGCGTATGGAAATGATCCATCAATAGAATTACTTCATTTTGTAAGTCTCGGGTAATGAAGTAATAAAGGTTGCGGTCTTTTTTCTCGCACATCGCTTCACTGTTTCGCATATCTCTGGTGGAATCTTATCCTTAATACAACTGAGCATGTTGTTATATAAAAAGTATATTTTATGTTAGTAGCATTTACTACATACCCACGGATAATACGTTCAATTTGTATCAACACTAATTCCTAATACCATAAGTACTACTTACTGTCATTAAGTTCTTAGGGTTTATATTAACGCGTCTAATTCTCCGTACATTTCCACATGATAATCCTCTTAGCGTAGCAGCGGCCGCATTAATATGCGGCTTTACAGACGCGGACTGGCCAATGTAGAACGAATTCTCTCATGCTTTACTCAGATAACACTCGTATGGTAACTATGCAGTTTATGGTAGGTGTGATTAACATGTATGGTCTATAGTAATTAAATACAAAAAGTATATTCAATTAATTCATTGAATTGTTACAGGCAAATATATTATTTATAACTGAATTGAGTACACAGGGCAAAAATACAGTTCGATAAAGTAGTCCATTAGGGAGCTCTTCGTCTCTTTCTAATACTATAGATGAAAAAGGGACGGATTGATTTTGTGTCTAATTATTACCTATATATTTCGATCGTTCTTATGAAGAATTCTCTAACTAAAAAAGACAAATTTTAAGGAGATTTTGAAAATGTTTTACTTAATATAGAGTTATGAAATTCAATACGCATATAGGTGTATTTACTCATTTATTATTAGTATATATTAGATGAATTAGCTAAATATAATAGTTTAGCAATAAAAATAATATGTATACGCGTAAATAAGTGGCTTGGATTGAAATATTTGTTATTCACTTAGCTTTACGCTGGTATGACACAGATGTAGATTAATGCAACACTCCACTTATTTTTTTAACTATAAATAGTCTAAACTGCACAGGGTAGTTTGTCGACATCACGTTCGCTCGTGACCACGCATTACGTCACACAACATTTACGTTACGTGCACACTCATTTTAGTGATGCATAATTTTTCTGACGTTTTTCTCGCAAGTTATTTGGTGTAGTGTTATACAGCTACGTTTTACGCCTCAAAGGAAATAAAATGAAATTGCTATAATTTTTTTGCCAAATATTTGGAATTTTATTATTTTTTGACCATCACAAATATGTTACTATTAAAGTATAAGTAAATGTATTTGAAGAATTGACATAAATAAAGCCGTAAGCAAAATATGATACAAGAGCAAAAATATTCTCAACTTTAATTATTTCTTTTGTTTAACGAAAAACACTTGTATATTATGTATATACTTATAAAGTACTTTTAATATTGTATATTATTATTCTTACTATTCATAAGACAGGAGTCCACAATCTAAACTTTATAGCACTGAATTACATTGTCCCAATTCTTATCATTATAATTCCTCCCTTTTCCGGGAAAACCCGGCGTTTTCTGGAGCAATAAGTCAGTGCAAAAACGGAATTGTTACAGAGACACTTGCTAATAGTCCATCTGAGAGATAAAGCGTTATGCTACAAAATCTGAGCCGTCGAGGCAGCCGTACAAATTGCCGAAACACAGCCTTCCTCCCCAAAATGTGATATTACAACACAAATATTAGGTACGTGCTTCTCAGAAAATTGGTGGGTATTCTTCCTTGTGCAGGCTGTAATTAACAGTTGCAAGGAGAAAAGTTTTAACTGCGAAAATGAAGGATGCTACCGACCGTGTGTGAGAAATAATTTAATTACTCTTTTATAGAACTTACGATCCCTTCTCAGTTCAAAGAAGAACAAAGAGTTTTCGAAGGAAATTGTCATCTCTCGTTTCGTTTAGAATTTACTTTTATAAATATTTATTAATTTTAATATCTTTTCATCACGGATGCACTATGGATCAGTTAATGGAATAACTTTTGTTTTAAGAAACATATAATTTATTTTATGTAAACGTGAAATTACAAGTTGCACAAACAGATTAAATATCACATTTCCACTCCGCCAGCCGATCTTTTTTGTTTTTTATGCAGAAAAAAATATATATTGGTTGGTTAAATTTGACGATTAAACTGGATTACGTCTTTAAGTAACTTTAAGATTTATACTCACTCCAGTATTCAAGTTAAGGTTACAGATATCCAAATTGTACTAAATTTTATTGTGTCAATAACACAAATAAACGAAATCCGTCGCAGTATTATCCGGGTAAATATAATGTATTTATTCGTTTATATTTTTGAATAAATGTTGTGTACTAAGTAAACGGTCGCTATTTGTAATTGATTACTCTGTATACTATCTGGCAAGTAACACGTTAAAGATACCATGACGTAAATGTTATAAGTGACTTGTTTCCTTTGTTTAAAGTGAGATAGAATATATTGCGATTCTAACCTGTACAGTATTCAGAGGGTACAGTCACAATATTTCTGCGGGTATCTCGTAAATATATTTGTTAGATAAATAAGAAATGTAAGTAAAATAAAGAAGCAAGGCTCTCGTGGTGCGTGTTTTTCCTCCGAATGTCTCTTCGGGGAATGGGGTTAAAGTAGGTCATCCCGGTACCGTTTCCTGTCCCGGAAGTGCTCTGCGGATTCCATCTAATAACATTTTAAATTATAACTTGATATTTTTTTGTAATTATAATGGAAATTCCATTTTTAAATATATACGATGTTAGATAGATTTACGATAATGGCACGTTTGTGTGGATTTGGACATTGCCGTAAGTAACAAAGTTATTTCTTCACACGAAACTAAGGTAAATTTAAATAAAAGCAGGTAATTTTAACGTATAAATAAATAATTAATGAACTGTTTTCTATTTCTAATGGGAAATTCAGAAAACAATGCCTTTACGATCGAGTACCTTAATTATAAAGGAAACCTGTGAATACTTTCAACTTACTATACTCCAAGAATTGATATTATGACTTCTTTTTTTAATTATATAGATGTGGATGTAGTAAACGTATAGTATAGCACATTGTAGTAACTTTATTAGCCTAGTCCGCTGCCTGCTACTCATTACTAATTCGAATGTTAAATTTTCACGATATGAAATAGCGTCCGACCTAAATCAGAAGGTTTTCTACGGTGCTGCCCAGGCATGACTGTCTATCCTGGTAGATAATCTTTCTTTACTTCACGTAACGAGGTAAAAAAAGGTTTTCCTTAACTGGTGACGTAACTACAGATGTAGACGGGTAATTTACCAATTGTTATGTACCCCGTTAACTCTTTGTCGGCAATTACCACTAAAACCTATTTTGTATAAAATCTACTCGCATTTTACTTACAAGCGTGTTGCAGTGCTACTAACAACTATCCAGAAGAAAATTAAAAAGAAGTTTAAGCTGCAAAGCGCACTTATAGCACCATTAGGGCCGCTACGTTGCTAGTCTCGGAAATAAAGTATTCTGTACAAAGAGCTTTGCAGCAGGGCAAACCGCTTGAACAGTAACTTTATCAAAGACAATAATGTTTTGTTTTTTAAACACGGCTGTTTTTTTTATCGTAAAATAAATATTATACGTCATTTCGGCGGGAATTATACCGTCTTCTGTGGGATTACATTCACCCATCAAAATTCTCTTAATCATCCAGCGCATACGTAAGTAAGATCCATAAATAAAAAATTAAGTATTCTTGGCCACACATATTTTTACAATATAGTGCAAGTTACTATTTTAACTGGATCGTAATGGCCAATGGGTTCGAAATATATAGTTCACGACACGAAGGTATGCTTTTTATTTACAAATATTTACGAGCCAGGTGATCTTTGAAGTATAAAAAAGGTAAAAAAAGAAAAAGGTAAAGGTAAAGGTCAAACTAGATTACAACCTTACAAACGGTAAACTCATTGTACACACCGAGTGTGAACGCAAGTGTGTGTAACTGCGAAATATACTGTAACACAATAAGTATCGCATCAGCCGTTACGTGGATACGTTGTGTAAAAATGTCTAGTATGGTTGAAAAGTTTTCGAACTCATTCAACATTTTCGCATTGCGTTTAAATAAGTTCAAAATAAGTTTTATGTGAAGCAAGAAGACTACAATGAGTTATATTATTTTTGTACAAAAGAATGGAAATATTGTATGCAATGGTTATATAAATATAAAAATAAAATAAAAAAGGAGATAGGGCTGGAATTTTTTATAGAAGATATAGCTGTGGTAGAAATAAGCAAAAAAAAACCTACACACAGAATTATATAAATAATATTTTTATTACAATATAACTAAAAGTAGCGACTGCATAAGGTTAAAGATGCCGACCGATCTATTTGAGCACCAATAACTAAAATTTTGTCTATGAATACCTCGTACACAATTTCCATACACTCATAACCAGCCACAAAAACTTCGGAACGTGTGAATGGAATATATCTGACATTTATTTCGTATTTTCTGTCATAGTCTAAATTTAGCTTAAGGTTATACTTTCCATCAGAAATGTGCAAGGTGTCCAAATTATGGATGTATGTAAACTTCTGTAAATTAGCTGCTTCGCATATCTGTATTGAAAAACTACCCTCAGGCTATCTATAAAGCCTAGAATCAAACCAATATACCCAGCTCGCATTGCACTTAGAATAAAGAGCGTGGTCAGTTCTGTAAAATCCATAGGTATTTTTTCTACTCTTTTGTTTATGTTACATAAAATTGTTTTACCTAAAATAAAGCGAAGCCATCGAAAACATGCTTTTTAAATAATCTTCATTCCATTATCGGCTCGCTCTAATGCTTGTTGAGAAAGAGATTGCATCGATCCATTGTACTTCCTGACAACGTTGTGCTTGTATGGACTGTTCAAACATGGAGGATACAAAGAAAAAATATTTAATAAGCTTCTCAGTGTATAGTACTCTAGTTTTGACTTCAAAATCATCTTCACACGTTTAGGTCCATGGTGAATGATTAGGGTTATCCTTAGTGAAATATTATAGTCAATTATTTCAATCTTATTTTTATTGTATTTAATTAATTGGATATAATAATTAATTGTGTTAGTAGGTATAATTACTTACTCCAATGAATAAATACAGTTATTCCATTAATTTCAATTACCGCATTTATTAATCGGAATAGTTAATTTTATCAACAAACGCCACTATTTTGGATCAAATTGAAGATTATCAAGCAGAGAAGTATTGATATCAATAATCATTAGACAAGTCTTAAAATATGTAATGTTGAAACGGTAACTAATTTAAAATGTTATATTTTATAAATTCAATATTAATACGTATATCCTAACCTATCAGTTATTACATGTCATAAAAAGTACTCTATGCGAATAAGAATAAAAAAAAAATTACCACGTTGCCACATAAAGTAAAAGCTGCAAAAACATTTCTTTCTCGAGAGAGACAAATCACTTAGCTTGAATTCCACTCTCATTGTTTTACTGTCCACTCCAAACTACCTCGCCTTTGTTGTCGCGTCGAATCTAACTACATACGTAACCTATTAATATATATCTTTATTTATACTTATCAGACTGTTTCAAGTCTTATTACTTTCGATCGATTTCTATAAATTTTCTTTACTTTACTATCGTTAAGAGATATAAGCTTGTGCATAACTTTAGTATAGCTTTGCGATTTTTCATAAATTAATCTCAGAATATAAAATTTTTTGGACATATTTTAGTAATCTCACCTGAAATACTGTACCGATACCCATTGTTGATAGAT